>CM051237.1:140556187-140731187 GCA_027917425.1 Gastrophryne carolinensis
GCTGCCTACCTTCACCCGACCAGCGCAGCCCAGGCTGGGAGGCACATCACGAAGAGGACGGGTGGGAGTAGTCCAACAGGGCCGCAGGCTTTAATAGCCCCGCTCACCTGCGAGAGAGTGATACTTCATGTCCCTGGGTATTTGAAGGGCCGGGAGGAGCCTGTTTTTGCATGTCTCTGCAGTGCAGCGCCATCTGGCGGAGAATAGCCCAAGTGTAAGTATTATATCTGGAGCAGGACGTACTGTATACCAAGAATAAGGTGGGAATAGGGCTGCAGCGGCCGACGGGCTTGGGATGCCCCGCTTGTCTGTGGTATCCATAGAGAGAGATAGCATCCATCTTCGCAGTCAGACTGCAAGAAGAACTCGGGGATTCTTAGGGAGACAGATGCCTTTATATGGGCTGGGAGGAGCCACAAGTTTCATCTTGCAGTCACTGCACCACCTTGTGGTGGATAACCCACTTGTCAAGAATAGAGTGACCCGAACTGGACACCAGGAAAAGAGACTCAGTCTTTTTAGACACTAGGGAGGTCGATTTCCCCATCTGTGGGGCATCCTGATTTGTGATGCCCCACTGAAACCCCTGGATGAACGGTATACTAAGCTCATCCCACGGTGCATATGCGGGCATAGCTCCCCGCTCACCATCAACTGAGGTGTGTACCTGCATGGAGGAGCGGCCAGTGTGACATAAGAGAGGTAGCAGCCCCCACACGTGCCATGGAATATCCGGGAAGGTTAGTTAGAAGATCCCCTGGGATCAGCACACCCAAACCGTGATGTCCTGCTGCAGAGGAACAGTACCCAGGAGTGTGAAAATCCTGCGTGGGGGAGTTTCTCTTTAATTCTACTGCACAGCCAGATGCTGCTAAAGAAGGGATAATTGATTAAGCAAATGTGTGGCTGAAGTAGTTAACTAGGACAGGCAAATCCCCTGTTTAAAAGCCTTAAACATGGTCATGAGGAACAAAACTAGGGGTAGTATGGCCCTGGGTTTTCAAATTTCAGAGCATATTCAGGATTCATCTACCAAATTTCAAGATAAAATGTTTTATTAGTAATAAAAAAAACTTGCCTGACCTCAGCAGAGGTTTAGGCCTGCATACAGAATGCCACCATTCCATAACAGGCTCTCTTACTGAAGGGTGCACAACCAGCCCATCTATCCCGATATGCTTATGGCAGCAGTGAATGGTCAAAGCAACCTTAGTTATGGTTATTGCACGGCCATGAGTCCTGCATAGTGGCTGCCCAGGGTAGAGGGAATAAAGTAGGCCCTCCCAAGGTGCAAAGGCCCCCGCACTTGCACAGGTACGCCCAGTGCCAGCATCTGCCCTGGTGTGTGGTCATGGAAAAATGGAAAGGAGTGGATGGGCAAATTTTGGAGACCCAATGCATCATCTAGAGCAGGGGTCTTTGTGACAGCACAAGTAGTCCCAGTCCATAAAATACTTCAGAACCAGTTTCTCTATCTTCAGAAATATTAAATGGCAAAGCCAGGCAGGTAGGCAGGAATGCTTCTTCAAATGCACAACTCATTGACCCCAGACAGGCTGCGAGCCACATAGCTAGGGTTCGTGAGCCACATGTTGGGGACCAGTGATCTCCAAAGCGCTGCAGGAAATGGGGGAGAGAAACCTGAGACAGGCTTCAAGTGAGCTCCTTGCTGTCTTATTATATTCATTGCCTGGTCTTTCCCTTTAAAGTGGACCAACACCCAGGATTTTGACTATCCTGGGCTTTGGTCCACTTCGGTGGGGCACCCCGATCGGGGGTGCCCCGCTGTGTGAAACCCCCCAGAAAGCCCCAAAAACGCACCTCTCCCCACTCCCACGTGACCGCTGCAGCCAATCCCCGCCGGCGGACAAGCGGGAGGCAGCGACGGACAAGAGAGCGCCGCCGCCTCCCGTGCGTCACTCTTACATGGCGCCGATCGGGGTGCCCCGCAGTCAGGGAGCTGATTGGCCCGGGAATCTTATAGATTCCCGGTCCGATCATGGGAGGGTGTTGGTCCACTTTAAAGCCTGTCCCTGTTTGGCTGAGAAGCTATTTACTTCCCAAAATCTAACCTACCTGGCAACATGAGTGCCTCTACCACATTCCAAGTCCAACTATTTATATTGTGAAATTAGAAGCAATAAAATATACCTGTAACTTTAACAAATCTCCACAGTGTTCACATGCTGAAGGTCCCGAGGATACCATCTTCATGATCCAGGGGCTGATAACCCCAAAATGGCTGCATGAATTTCTCTGTAAACATACTGGTTGGTTTTCATGATATATACTTTACATCAAGCGAAAATCAATTAATTAATAACATCATAATTAGTTTATTGAAATAACTGAGGTACTTACCAGATCTTCTGCACTTTTTAAGGATTTGACACAAACATGCTTGGGTTTGCATATTCGGCACACATAGTGAGATGTAAGTTTAAACAAGATGTCTTGTAAAATGTAGTCAGGAGGATAGGAGGAGAGACGAGCCTCCCAAAAATCGACAAGCATTTGTGGAACATCATCTTCAACCGTTTCCCATGAAACCTGAAGAAAGCAGCAAAAAAGGCCGTAAATAAGTTTCCTGAGACTGTCAGAACCAGAGGATGACGATTTTTTCCAATCAACTAACCACTTTTCAAATAACTAATTTAAATGCCAGATAAACTGCAAGAAACTTTTTCAAAAAATGGCTTTTCAGGACAGGACATTCCTCCACTGTGATACCAAAGAGCTGGTGTGCTACAATCCCTTCCGTGATTCCCTACCCCATATGTCCACCACCAGCGAATACATACAGTACATCGTGACTAGGGGTGTCAAAAAATCGTTTGTCAAATATTGCGATACTTCATTAGACGATACTAGTATTGATTCTTTTTTTCTTGTATCGATTCTCCCAACCACTCCGCTACAGTAAAAGAAAAGTAAAAAAAATCTCACTTGACCCCTCGTTCGATCCGGCAAGTCCTGTGGTCCAGCTGGCCCCTGCGCCCTGTTCTACAAGCAACCATAGCTGGTGCACGGGCTGGTTATACTGGGTAAGGGGGACCTCAGGCCATTTTTTGGGAGGTATTTTTAACCCTTAAAATTCCCCCCAAAAATGGGATCCCCCCGGGAAGGGGGACTCAAAGTAAAAATGTAATAATAAAAAAAAAAATAAAATCGCAATATATTGTCTTTGAGACAGAATATATCACATCGAATAAAGATATATCTATTCTAATTGGCCTACGTGTATCGTGATAAGCATCGTATCGCCAGATTCTTGCCAATTTACACCCCTAAATGGGACTGATAAAAGTAAATAGACAAAACAATATCTAGAAATCCAACCTTAAAAAACATCTCTGCTTCTTTCAGGTTAATTTTATTGTTTTCATGAAATGCCACTAAGGTGGCAACAAGAAGACCTGGCAGACTGTCTCGTAAATGACATGCCATCTCTGTGGCAACGACTTCTAGGTTTTTGCGCCTTATAAGTAGTCGGGGCTCTTCAAGAAAACCATAGAGCAGCAAAATCTGCAGGAAGAAAGAACATATTCAGAGGCTACAAAAAGGTGTCATTTAAAAGTACTAAAAAATTTTGACATTTAATAGTTTTCCTTCATATAATCATCAGATAAGTTTCTTTTGTATACTAATTGTAGCAGTGATTTAAAGAGATTGACCACCCTTGTGAAAAAACTAAAGGGTATTGCCCTTTTGTCCCCCACAGCCGATATGCTGACCCCTGGAGTCAGGCCATTCATCCGATCGCATCCCGCACCCCCGGGGCCCATAACAGACTCATGCCCCCCACCATCTGTCGAGGGACTGCTGCCACAGATTCTACATTTATTACAATAGAAGGGGGGTGTACTGAAGCATGACATGCCCCTATATTTTAGTGAATAGAGGGGGAATGGAAGCACTCCTGTGACTGATGATGTGGGGAGGAGCAAGATGGACATGAAAGCGCTGCAGACTGCTGTTTGGACCCCGGGCAGCGCAGGATGCAACTTTCATTATCACTTTAATTGGTGTTTACACACGTATCTCAAGTTTAGACTTCATGCAGCCAAAAAAATACAATTCTGTGAAATACTCACCTGTAGAATTGGTATTATACGCATACAGTACGTCCTGCTCCATATATAATACTTACACGTGGGTAATCCTCCGCCAGAGGGCGCTGTTCACTGCAGACATGCAAAAACAGGCTCCTCCCGGCCCTTCATATACCCAGGGACCTCCCACAAATCCCCAGCATTGAAAAGCAGTGAGAAAAGAAGCCGGGAGAAACCAACCACCAATCTGGTAACAATAGCAATGAAAACAATCACCATACAGGGGATCCAGAAAAATGTAATACCAGGGTGGGGTGGAGCAGGACGTACTGTATGCGTATAATACCAATTCTACAGTTGAGTATTTCACAGAATTGTATTATTCTAAGCATACAGTACGTCCTGCTCCACATATAATACTTACACGTGGGACATCCAATAGCAGTGTCCATAAATCAGGGTGGGATCCCCATCAAAAAAGGCACAGCAGACAGTAAAGGCGCTGTCACCTGCAAACCTTGCTACCAAGAGCGACATGAGCAAAGGCTCTAACGTCAACCTCATAAAAACCTTTGAAAGGTATGAACAGAAAACAGGCAGTGGTCTAGCAATAACCTGAATAACAGAAAACTGATGCTGAAGGGCCCAAGGTACCCAAGCACAAGTAGAAACAGAATAAAAAGAGAAGGAGATTCTTCCCCTTAAAGGAATAGGCCAGAGTAACATCCTGACTAGTCCAAATGCAACAGTAGCCTCAGTAAAACTCAGAGCTCCCCCCATCGGGGAAATGGAAACCTGGTCTCCCGCATGACAGGCGGGAATACTGACCACTACACTAACAAGGATCAGCAAGAAGCCAACACCCTTACCTGGGACCAGAAAGGACAATCCGTCCAAGCAAGACCAGTCCAAAGGGCGCATAACCCCTGGAAGCAGATGAGATCAGGCGCATACGTATGGAGGCGCACCGCAAACCCCAAGGGACATCAGTTCCCCCAAGGGACAAGAGACAAACCAGGAAAACTTCAACACCTGTTGAGGGAATGTAGACCCCCTTACTTCAGCATTACTAAGAATAAGGCCCGGAGGCAGACAAAAGGTCTTGAATAAATGAGCATAAGACACCACCTTGGGCATAAGGTCCGGCGTAAGGCGGAATACCACCACATCATGGTGTATATATAATGAACGAGGGCCAACTTAACAGAGCCACCTTCTCAGGCACACGTCTGACTGAAGCAACAGCCCCCGGAAGGGCAACTGGAAATAAGAACAGTTCAGACAGCATCAGGAATAGGTCCAAAGGGAAAAACCCGCAAGGCAAACAGAATAAAAAGTAATCCCAACAGGGACCATAGAACTACCTGGGAGATGCACCTGAGCAATCCCCAAAAGAAAGCTTAACAAGTAAGACTGAACAAGACTTCTACGGAAGGGCGGACAGGACAGAACCTGAACCTTCAGAGTACCGAGATGGGGAGTCAACCCCAACCCATGCTGTAATAACTCTAGAACCCTGGGAACAGAGAACGTCCAACAGGGGAGAGACCTAGACTCACGCCAATCAATATGGGTACGCCATACCCTATAATAGACGAAGGAAGAAGAAGAAGCCTGCTCCTAGCCCCCCATAGACAAAGTCACCCAGAAGATAAGCCCGTCTCCAAAAGGGTGAATGAATCAACCGTCAAGGCATCAGACTAGAGCCTGTAGATTGGGGCGACATAAGAGGGAGCCTGAAAAGGGCAGAACCACATTCCTGAGAGAGCGTACAGGTCCTCTGTCCTCAGCAGAAACATCTGCGAACCACAGTCCACTAGGCCACCCAGGGGCCATCAGTATCACGGGTCCCCCCTTATCGGCGCAATCTTGCGCAGAACCCCGCCTAGCATGGTGAATGAAGAAAAAACATATAAAATAGAATGTCCAGACATAAAATTACTAAGCCCCCATGACCAGAGTCAGAATATTCTGGGGCAGTAAAAACGAGGGCAGAGCCCCTGTGATATTAACGGGGCCCAACAGAGCCACCCTAGTTGGCTTTCAGAGGGACACCAGGATAGCACAACCTGCCACAGAAAGACATCCATTGGAGCGAATACCACTGAGATGCAGGGAACGTTGACCCCCACCTAGATCAGGATCAGAAACCTTCCAGGAGAATCATCCTGCTCCAAGTTCCAGGCTGATAATAAATACAGGCCACTGTCCTCCAACAGGCCAAGAGTCCCCAAATAGACAGGTCCTGAAGAGGAGTAGTCCAGCAAGATAGAGCCAACTGAAGGCTCACTGTTTTAACAAAAGCAGTAGGAAAATGGACCGGCCAAGAGTCCCCAAAAAGACAGGTCCTGAAGAGGAGTAGTCCAGCAAGATAGAGCCAACTGAAGGCTCACGGTTTTAACAAAAGCAGTAGGAAAAAGGACCCTCAAAGGGCCCCTACCTAGGAACCGCAGGGGATTTTAGAAGAAAATCCCCCCCCCCGTCAACCTGCGAGACTTGGTACCCAAGGTGACCATCTACAGGAAGATGCAAGAAAAGAAAGGGGTGCCCCCTAACAGGTTCCTTGAATTTAGCCAGCTCAAGAGGAACCACTGTACCAAGGGGGAATGAGCACAGACCTAGCTCCAGGGGTGCTGGAACCCCATCCGGGATTAATAACCTACTGTGCCGAAGAGCCCAAGGGCTCTGAATATAAGGGACAACATCTGATCCGTCACCAACGGGCCCACCAGCTGCAATCCTGCCTGGTGAAAGTAAGGCGACAGCAAGGAGGGACAGAGCCCATGTAACCAGGAGTCCACATATTGCCAAGGAAGAAGGTTCAAGCCTGAACCGAATCCAAGGAATGGAGATAGCGAATAAGGGACAATGAGGGATTGACGTGACTGAGCACCCATCCAAACAACTCCCAGAGGCCACCACCGGCCGACGAACCCAGCCTGGGAACAGAAGAGAGGCCAAAAACAAGGCCCCAATCCGCAGGGTTGGTCCTTCAACACTGACCTGTAAAGGTCTCGGTGTCCAGAAGACACAGGGGAAACTAAAAGGATCTTAGATCTCCACAGGTGGCAAGAGGCTCCCCTTGCACAGGACGCCTGTGGCCCAACACAGAGACATCATGCAGGGACCACCTGTGAGTGTAGAATCGCCAAGCCTAAAATAGGCCAGCATGCCTCATCCTTTTGAGGGGGGAGAGGAAAGGTTAACGTAGAGGCCATCGCCCCAGCCTGTTAAGGGCAACCTGCAAGCGAGCCCAGACCCTGCAGGCCGAGTACGGCCTGCACCAACTCCTGAAGAGAAAACAGGGACTAGAATCACCCTGACAACCTCAGAAAGGGACCGCCCAGCAAACTCTATCCTGTATCCAGGGGAACTACCTCCTGGAACCACCAGAAGGAGGCGAGACGCTCCCGGATAGGAGTCAGGTGCTGCTGCGAGGGCGTCCCTTCATGCTTGGGAGGTCTTGGCAGATTTGGACTTAGTCCTGCCAGAGGGCCCAGGGCGTTGCCTGCCCGCCCTGGAATGGTAATCTACGCCGTAAAGTTGTAAGCACACCTCTGGTTCGTGTTTGACACTAACGTAGGGAGAGGGAGGGGTGTCCCTGCCCCGAGGAGGCCGGGACGGCCTTCTGCGTAGGGGTGCCTTGCCCTTTGTCCCAAAAAGGTCCAAATGGGCCCCAAATAGGCGCCGTCCTCTGAAGGGAAGGCCAGTGAGAGCCTTTTTTGTATCATCGTCTGCTCCCCACTGTCGCAGCCAGACCAGGCGGCGAATAGCTACCACAAGGGCAGAGGTTCTAGCACACATCTTAATGGTGTCGTCCAGCGCTGAGAGGATAAACCTCACAAACACATCACAATCGGAGAGTGCATTAAAGACCTCCCAGGGGAGATCCTCAGGTTGGTGATCAAGTAGCTTTCTAATGAGGGTCCTGGCAGCCACCGCAGTGATGGCCGTGGCACAGACCGGGCGCAGCGCCGTCCCTGCACACGAAAAGGCGTGGGAAGCCAGTCTGTCAATGCGCTGGTCCTCAGCATCCCGAAGGGTACCGTAATAAGGAGCAGTCATGAAGGGGGGGTAAGTAACCCCTATAATCGGTGCATCCACCTCGGGAGGTGCTGACCAGAAGTTAACCACATCAGGGGGAAAAGGGTACTTCCAATCCCAGACCCCTGGAACCCCTTTAAGTTTACAAGGCGATTCCCATTCTTTGGATATAAGAGCCTGAAAATGCTCCTGTTCCAGAAATTCCAAGTGCGGTGTCGCTGTATGTAAACTCTCCCTCTTATGCTTGGGAGCCTCTCCAGGAGGAGAGATTGACAAAACCTCAAATATCTTTATAAGTAGTTCATCAGTGTCACACAGGCCCCAGGAACCGGGGCCAGAATCATCGCTGAGACCGCCGCACGCATACCCCCTCCTTTCTTTTCCCCCGAGCTACAGGGGGAAACAAGGGAGAAGGCGACCCATCACCCAGGGTTCATCGCTACGAGGGGCACGGGGCAAAATGCGGGAGGGGCATCTATTAGAGGCTCACCATCAGCCTAAACCGCCTACCCTATGGTGGGGGACTGCGGTGAAGCGTAGCTTCGTGAGCACACATGGTGCTGCCTACCTTCACCCGACCAGCGCAGCCCAGGCTGGGAGGCACATCATCGAAGAGGACGGGTGGTAATAGTCCCACAGGGCCGCAGGCTGTAATAGCCCCGCTCACCTGCGAGAGAGTGATACTTCATGTCTTCGCAGTCAGCACTGCAGAGAAATCTGGGGATTTGTGGGAGGTCCCTGGCCGGGAGGAGCCTGTTTTTGCATGTCTGCAGTGAACAGCGCCCTCTGGCGGAGGATTACCACCGTGTAAGTATTATATATGGAGCAGGACGTACTGTATGCTTAGAATATACAATTCTGTGATTACTCACCTGTAGAATTGATATTATGGGTATACAGTACGTCCTGCTCCAGATAAGATTCTTTACATCTGGGTATTACTCCGCCAGATGGCGCTGGACTGCAGAGACAGCGAAATTGGCTCCTCCCAGCCCCACAAATACCCGGGACCTCCCACAAATTCCCAGTATTGAAAAGCAGTTAAAGTGGACCAACACCCAGGGGGGATCTATAAGATTCCCGGGCCGATCAGATCCCTCCCCGCGGGGCATCCGAAATCGGGATGTCCCGCGGGGTGAAACCCCCCAGGAAGCCCACAATTCTACCTTCTCCCCGTCCCAGCGGCGCATGCGCGTCCGCCGTCGTCTAGCAGGGCGCGCTCCCGCGCTGGCAGTTTGTGAATGGCCGGCGCGGGTGTGCTCCCTGTAAGAGGGACGCGCGGGATGCGCCAGCGGACGCGCTCTGCTTGTCCGTCGCTGCCTCTTGCTTGTCCGTCGGCAGGGATTGGATGCAGCGGTCACGTGGGAGCGGGGTGGGGTGAGTTTTCGGGGCTTTCTGGGGGGTTTCACACAGCGGGGCACCCCCGATCGGGGTGCCCCACCGAAGTGGACCAAAACCCAGGATAGTCAAAATCCTGGGTGTTGGTCCACTTTAACAAGAAGCCGGGAGAATGATAACATAACCAACCATTAACTAAACCAACAATGATAACAATCACCATACAGGGGATCCAAGAATAATGAAAACCAAGGGTGGGGTGGAGTAGGACGTACTGTATACTCATAATATCAATTCTACAGGTGAGTAATCACAGAATTGTATTATTCTTAGTATACATTACGTCCTGCTCCAGATGAGATTCTTTACATCTGGGACATCCAATAGCAGTGTCCGTAAAGTAGGGTGGGATCCCCAAAAGGCAACAACGGGCAGTTTAGATCACTGCCGCCTGCAGAACCTTGCGGCCAAAAACAGCATCAGCTGAGGCCCGAACATCAACCTTGTAAAACTTGGAAAAGGTATGAAGACCAAGCAGCGGCCTTGCAAACTTGTTCAACTGAAGCCTGGTGCTGAAAAGCCCAAGAGGCACCAATAGCACGAGTGGAATGAGCAGTAAGTCATTCCCCTTCCCCTAAGCAGTGTAGGCCTGAATTACAGCCTGACGGATCCATTTGCTGATAGTAGATTTAGCAGGAGCCAAACCCTTCCTAGGGCCAGAAGGGACCACAAAAATACCATTTTGTGAATATTGTCAGTGTGTCACACACCCCGCTTCCCCTTTAATTCTGACGATAGGGTTATCCTCCAGCAGGACGCGATGTTGCAGAGAGAAGTCATGAAAAACAAGCCCCTTCCGGCCTACATATACCTGGGACCTCCCACTTAACACCCAGTGAATTCAAACAGCAGTAAGACAAGGTACCAGGAAATCCAACGGTAACCTCAAAATAAAATAAAGGAAAGCTTCACCATATAGAGGATCCAGGATACCAAAAAAGGGCGGGTGAAGCGGGGTGTGTGACACACTGACAATATCCATTTTACAGGTGAGTACTCACAAAATGGTATTATTCTCAGTGTGTCACACACCCCGCTTCCCCTTTAATTCTGACGATAGGGACATCCAAAAGCAGTGTCCACAAGGGGTGGGTATCCGACCGCAAAATGAAGCATAACTCAAACGACTGCAGTCTGCAGAACCTTGCGGCCAAACACAGCATCCGCTGAGGCCCGCACATCAACCTTGTAAAACTTAGAAAACGTATGAACGGAAGACCAAGTAGCAGCCTTTCAAACTTGTTCAACAGAAGCCTGGTGCTGAAACGCCCAGGATGCACCAACAGCACGAGTAGAATGAGCGGTGATACGAAAAGGGGGAACCTTCCCCTTGGCCGAATAGGCCCCAACAACCGCCTGACGAATCCATTTGCTAATGGAAGACTTGGCCGGAGCCAAACCCTTCCTAGGCCCACAGGGCACAACAAAAAAGGCATCAGTCTTACGAAAAGGAGAAGTAGTAAGCAAATAGTACTTAACACAGCGTACCACATCCAAACAATGCAAAGCCCTCTCCTTGTCATTCTTAGGCTTAGGACACAAGGAGGGAAGAACAATATCCTGATTCAAATGAAAAGCAGAAACAACCTTAGGAAGAAAGTCCGGTTTGAAACGAAAAACCACCTTGTCCTGATGCCTCTCAAAGTAGGGCGCCTGAATCGACAATGCCGCCAACTCCGAGACACGCCGAACCGAAGTGATAGCCACCAAGAAGGCAATCTTCTGAGTCAAGGTAGAAAGAGCAATATCCTGCAAGGGCTCAAAGGGAGGAGCCTGAAGAGCAGAAAGAACCAAATTCAAGTCCCAAACCGGGAGCAATGGTTTCCTGGGAGGCTGCACATGCGTAACCCCCTGGAAAAAGGTTTTGACTAAAGGATGAAGCGCAAAAGGCTTCTGAAAAAAGATAGACAAGGCAGAAACCTGCCCTTTCAAAGTACTCAGCTGGAGACCAGAGTCCAGCCCTGATTGCAGAAAATCCAAAATCCTGGAAACCGAAAAGACCCTACAAGGCAAAGATCTAACCTCACACCAAGCGATATAAGCTCTCCAAGTCCTATAGTAGATGGTAGAAGAAACCTCTTCCGGGCACAGATCAGAGTCTTAACAACAGAGTCAGAAAGACCCTCCTCCTTCAAGATGAAGGTTTCAGCAGCCAAGCCGTCAAACCCAGCGTTGGTAAATTGGGGTAACACAGCCGACCCTGAGTGAGCAGATCGGGCCGAAGAGGCAGAACGACCAGATCCACCTCCAGCTGAACGCTGTCTGCGAACCATACTCGCCTTGGCCACCTTGGAGCCACGAGAATGGCGGACAACCTTTCCAGAGCCAGCTTCCGTACCACCTTGCCTAGCATGGGTATCGGAGGAAAAAGGTACAGAAACCCCAGTTCCCCCCAGCTCAGAGACATGGCGTCCACCGCCAGAGCCAGAGGATCCTGAGAAAGCGACACGAAGGTCGGAAGCCTGCAATTGTGACGAGAGGCAAACAGGTCCACCTCCGGTGTCCCCCACCGGAGACACAGAGACCAAAAAACTTGAAGATGGAGAGACCATTCCCCCAGACGGGAAGAGCACCTGCTCAACAGATCCGCTTCCCTGTTTTCCACACCCGGAATGTAAACTGCCGAGAGACAAGGAACATAGGCCTCCGCCCAGGTCAGGATCAGGGACACCTCTCTGAGGGCACCCAGACTGCAAGTTCCTCCCTGATGATTGATGTAAGCAACCGCTGTCCGATTGTCCGAGCGAACCTGAACCAGAAGGCCCAGAACATGCTGAGACAAATGAAAAAGAACCAGACGGATGGCTCTCAGTTCCAGAACATTGATGGGCAAGTGGGCCTCTCAAGGCCCCCACTGCCCCCGAAACTGAAGATCCTTCCAGAATCCCCCCCATCCCGAAAGACTGGCATCCATGGTGACGATTTCCCAAAGAGGAGTCAGAAAAGACCTGCCCCTCAAGAGATTGGTCGAGACCAACCACCATTGAAGGGACTGCGGGACCCGGGAGGACAACTGGAAGGGCCGATCCAACGACCGTGGTCGCCGGTCCCAAGACGCCAACAGATGAAGCTGAAGCGTCCTTGTGTGAAATTGAGCAAAAGGAACTGCCTCGAAAGAGGCAACCATCAACCCTACCAGTCTCATCCCCAGACGGATGGACGGTCGAGGATTGGAAAGAAGGAACCAAGCCAATTCCTGAATCAGAAAGATCTTGGACTGGGGCAGAAACACCCTGTGTTGACAAGAATCCAACCGCATTCCCAGAAAGGACACCACCCTGGCCGGGGCGAGGGAGGACTTGGGATAGTTGATCACCCAACCGAAGCTTTCCAGTGTGGAGACCACCGTCCTGGTGTCCGTCTTCAATTGATTGAGAGAAGGAGCCATGATGAGAAGATCGTCCAGATAAGGTACGATGTGAATGCCTTGAGTTCTGAGAATGGCCATCACCCCTGCCAGCACCTTGGTGAACACTCTTGGAGCCGAGGTAAGGCCAAACGGAAGTGCCACGAATTGAAAATGCCGATCCTTCAACACGAACCGAAGAAAACGTTGATGAGCCTGGCAGATGGGAACATGAAGGTAAGCATCCTTGATGTCTATGGACGTCATGAAGTCCCCCTGCCGAAGAGAACTGATGGCCGATCGCAGAGTTTCCATGCGAAACTTCCGTGTACCGATGAACCTGTTGAGGAACTTCAGATCCAGAACGGGGCGACCCGTCTTTCTTGGGGACTGTGAAAAGATTGGAGTAATACCCGAGGCCCACTTCCAAGTGCGGCACCGGCCGGATAACCGCCATTTCAAGAAGATTCTTCACCGACGCCAGGAGCCCCTGCGCGGCCAAAGGATCGGTGGGCACCCGAGACCGGAAAAACCATGAAGGAGGGCGAGACTCGAACTCCAGCTTGTAACCGGACGACACCACCTCCCGGATCCATCTGTCCGGAACCTCCTGGTCCCAAACCTGGGAGAAGTGTCGCAATCGTCCCCCCACCCGCATGGGTGAGGGCACCCCCTCATTGCTGAGCGGGCTTGCCAGCAGGCTTGGGCTTGGCACCCCAGGACTGACTGGGACGGCCACGGCCCCTCCCCCGGGACCAACCTGCACCCCTGGTAGCGGGAAAGGAGGCCCCTCTGCCTGCTCTGACGCAGCCTCTTGCGTTGAGGCAACTTACCACCCTTGGTAACCGAATCCAATTTATCGCCAAACAGGCACAAACCCACAAAAGGAAGAGCTGTAAGCGGCTTCTTAGAGCTAAAGTCCGCCGTCCACCGACGTAGCCACACCGACCGACGAATAGCAACCAACAGGGCCGTGGTCCTGCTACACATCGCAAGTGCATCGTCCTGGGCGGTCATGACAAAGGAAATATCATCACAAGTGGGATCAAGATCTGCGTACAAATCTCTAACAATGGACCTGACAGCCATCAAAAGAAGTGCCGAAGCACAAACCGGCCGCAGTGCGGAACCAGCACTGATAAAACCATGGCGAGCCAATTGATCAATCCGACGATCCTCACCATCCTTAATGGTAGTAGTGTCAGGGGAGTGCAACACAGCCGTGTTAGACAGCCCCAACACGGGGGCATCGACGTCGGGGGGAACCGACCGAAGCTTCACCAAATCCTCTGGAAAGGGATAACGCTTATCCCAACTAGGAGGAACTCCAACAAGGCGCGTAGGTTGTTCCCATTCCTTAAGGACAACCCTCACAAAGTGTTGTTGTCTGGGAAACACCAAACGCAGCTTGGGCACATCAAACAACTCACCCTTTGGCGGGGGGGGGGCCGCCTCAGGTGGATCCAAAGCCAAAATCTCAAACATTTGAGCCAAAATGGAAGGAGTGTCAAGGAACACCCCCGCAGCCTGATCGCCAGCGGTACCAAACAATTGCTGGTCTGCAGGCTCGTCTGACTCCTCTAGGAGCTCCCCCTCCTCAGCCGGGGGACAATTGGACCAATCCAACACTTCCAACACCTCATCCTCCGGAACAGGCGATGCCGGAGAGAGGTGCTTCCGCTTAGCCGTAGCCTTCTGAGCCACCGCGGCGGAGAACATTTTCTCGAGGCTGGCAAACCATGCACACACCTCGGATTGCGAATCCCCACCTTTGACAACGTCACACGGGGTCCGGAATAGGAGGGGGGGTGTAGGAGATGACGGAGGTTGCGAAGAGCCAGAAGCCGGAGTGCCAGACTGGCGCGCAATATTCCACTGTGCACATGGAATACAAATTATGACATCATCGCCTGGGAGCGGATCCCCACAACCCCCACACAGCCTGGATAGCCCCGAAGAGCCGTTTCCGGTAATGTCGGAAGCCTCCATATGGTGAATTTATGGCATTCGCAATAACCCAGGGATTTACGCATTAAGCAACCCGGGATGCCCCTTTTATAATTAAAGTCCCGGGAGTGGGAGGATTTTTAAACAATAAGACTAGCCAGGTATATCAGACCGGGAGATCCACCGCAGCACGGGAATCCCCGGATCTGTAAGAAAGAGACCACAATCAGCCTCCAGAAAGTACAAAAGGTATGCAGCAAGCGCAAACAGACACACACAAACAGTACTAAACATTAAATACCCAAGGTATACTGGCAATCACCTAAAAATATGTGTATATATATGTATACAAATCAATATGCAGCCCTCTATACCCCCAATGGGCTCAAGAGTGCACCAGCACAGTAATAAATCAGTGCAACCAATCTAGAGGAATTACATCCAAATTGGTCATATCACCATAGGGTAAAATACCCGACAGAGCTCTTTCGCTGGCCTGTTGTGGAGTGCCTTCTCTGTGGGCTCCAGCAGACCCCAGACGGACCCGTGCACACACCTGAGGGATTACTTCCAGACGCTCCACACCGGAGCACACCGGACGAAGGGCTGGCCGGCAAAGCGCGCGAAGTGCTCCGGCCCCGCCGCCGGCTTACGCCAGCACGGCGCGGGCCGCGAAGGAAAGCGCCCCGCCCCCTAGAGCCGCGCAGCACAGCCCCACAGAATGCACACATGGAGCCCCCGCAGCCCGGGGACATAAAACACCAGACCGCAGCGCCGACCTGTTTAGCTGCCTACAGAAAAACACACACACATCCTGGCCAGAATACACAATATTAAAGATACCCCACCCCCCTCCCCCCCCACGCTAAGGGAGAAGGGACTAAGCGGGGGAAGGCAGACTAAAGGGGAGACCGGGACGGGGCATCCCAAATCCGGATCACCAGCCGGAAAACCGCGTTGCCCCACGCGTGGGGACGAGCGGAGGAGATAAGCTCCTAGGCACCATGAGGTGCCGTCTACCATTGCCCAGCCAGCAGCCTAGGCTGGGAGGCTTCCAATATCAACTAAGTGAACAAAACAAGTAGCTGGGCAGAAATAGACCATGGGGGGATGCCGGGGTTTGACCTCGGCTACCTGCAAGCAGGAGACTTCTTTCTTCTGTCTTGTCGCATCTTGCAGAGAGAAAACACTGGGTGTTAAGTGGGAGGTCCCAGGTATATGTAGGCCGGAAGGGGCTCGTTTTTCAAGACTTCTCTCTGCAACGTCGCCTCCTGCTGGAGGATAACCCTATCTTCAGAATTAAAGGGGAAGCGGGGTGTGTGACACACTGAGAATAAGAGCATCAGTTTTCCTGAAAGGTGCAGAAGCCACCAGATAGAACTTCAGATTCCTGACCACATCCAAGGAATGCAAAACCCTCTCCTTAGTGTTACTAGGATTAGGGCACAAGGAAGGAAGAACAATGTCCTGATTAAGATGAAAGACAGACACAACCTTAGGCAGAAAATCTGGCTTAAAGCGAAACACCACCTTGTCCTGGTAGAAAATCTGGCTTAAAGCGAAACACCACCTTGTCCTGGTGTCTCTCAAAGTAGGGGGGCTGGATGGAAAGTGCGGCCAACTCAGAAACATGCCTAACAGAAGTGATAGCCACCAAAAAGACAACCTTGAGAGTAAGAATGGCCAAGGCAGTCTCCTGCACAGGTTCAAAGGGAGCACCCTGCAAGGCAGAAAGGACCAAGTTAAAGTCCCAGACAGGCAACATAGGCTTACGTGGAGGACGCACATGAGTAACCCACTGGAAAAAAGTCCTGATCAGAGAATGCTGAGCAAAGGACCTCTGGAAGAAAACAGCCAGGGCAGAGACATGACCCTACAGAGTACCGAGTTGGAGCCCCAGCTCCAATTCATGCTGCAGGAACTCCAAGATCCTGGGAATAGAGAACATATGACAGGGAAGAGACCTAGCCTCACACCAGTCAATGTAGGCACGCCAAACCCTATAGTAAATAGAAGAAGAAGACTTCTTCCTAGCCTTTATCACGGTATCAACAACAGAGGCAGACAGCCCCTTTTCCATCAAGATGGAGGTTTCAGCAGCCAGGCCGTCAAAGCCAGAGTTTGTAAATTGGGATGGCGTAAACGACCCTGAGTGAGCAGGTCTGGAACCCTGGAAAGAGCGACTTAATCTACTGCCAGCTGCACCATGTACCACACTCTTCTTGGCCACCTGGGGGCCACCAGGATTGCTGGCACCCCCTCCTGAGCTATCTTGCGCAGAATCCTGCCCAACAGGGGGAAAGACATACAGGAGCTGAAAGTCCTGCTATGACATTGCTAGGGCATCTGTGGCCAAGGCAAGAGGATCCTGGGACAGGGAGACAAAGGCCGGGAGCTTGTGATTGTGACGGGACGCAAACAGATCCACATCTGGTTGGCCCCAACGGACACCCTGTCGCAGAGGGACAATTCTCCCAGGCGAGAGGCCCCCCTGCTCAGAGAGTTTGCCTGCAGATTCTCCACCCCTGGAATGTACACAGCTGATATGCAGGGAACATTGTTCTCCGCCCAGGCCAGGATCAGAGACACTTCCTTGAGGGCCCCCTTGCTCCGGGTCCCTCCCTGATGATTGATGTAGGCAACCACCGTCTGGTTGTCCGAGCGTACCTGAACAGGCCGGCCCCGAAGGTGTGGGGTCAAGTGAGCCAGAACCAACCTGATCGCCCTCAGTTCCAGAATGTTGACAGGTGTGTGGGCCAACCTATCAGACTGGCATCCGTGGTGACCGTCTCCCAGCAGGGGGCCAGAAAGGATCTGCCCACCAACAGGTTCCTGGAGTCCAGCCACCACGAGAGGGACAGCCTGACTAGGGGGGACAGAACAAGGACCTGGTCCAGGGACGCAGGATCCTTGTCCCATACTGACAAGAGGTGGAGTTGAAGAGGCCTCATGTGAAACTGGGCATAAGGGACCGCCTCAAAGCACGACACCATCAGGCCCACCAGATGCATTCCCTGCCTGATGGAGGGATGAGGGCAAGATAGCAGGAACTGAACCTGCGCTAGCAGACTGTCCACCTTCTGCTGAGGAAGAAAAATCCTTGCCTGAACTGTATCCAGATTCATTCCCAGGAAGGGTGTCACCAAGGAGGGAGACAGGGAAGACTTGGGAAGACTTGGGAAGGCTGATCACCCAGCCAAATGACTCCAGAGTGGACACTACTAGCTGAGTATCCAGCTCTGCCTGTTGAAGGGACTGAGAAGTGATGAGAATGTCGTCCAAATAGGGCAGCACGCGAATGCCCTGTGACTTGAGCAGAGACATCACTCCTGCCAGCACCTTGGTGAACACTCTGGGAGCTGAAGTGAGACCGAAGGGCAATGCCACAAATTGGTAGTGCTGATCCTCCAGAGCGAACCTGAGGAATCTTTGATGACCTGGAAACACAGGAATATGAAGGTAAGCATCCTTGATGTCCACAGAGGTCATGAAGTCCCCTGGACGCAGGGAACTGATGGCAGAGCGCAAGGTTTCCATGCGAAAGTGCCTGCACCTGACAAATTTGTTGAGGATCTTCAAGTCCAGGATGGGCCTGACTCCTTTTGGGCACGGTGAAAAGGTTGGAATAGAAACCCTTGCCCCTTTCTCGTAAGGGGACCTGACAGATGACCCCCAGCTCCCAGAATTAGGGCCTGAGCTGACATAGGGTCCTGAGACATCCGGGATCTGATGAATCTTGGGGGGCAGGCAGCAAACTCCAACTTGTAACCGGAGGACACTACCTCCTGAATCCACCGCTCTGAGACAGGAAGCCTCCAGACGTGAGCAAAATGCTGAAGCCGTCCCCCCACCCGGATGGGTGAGGGCGCCCCTTCATGCCTGAGGAGGCTTGGGAGAAGACTTAGGCTTAGAGCCCCAGGATGAGCCAGGGCGTCCACGTCCTCTGCCCCTACCCCAGAAATTTCCTCGAGCCCCGGTAAGGGAGACCCCCCTCCCCTGTCTGGCTCCACGGTAGGGGGAAGAAAAGGAGCACTGGCCCCGAAAGGGCCGAGACTGCCGCCTGCGCTGGGGTAACCTGCCTCCCTTAGCAAACTGGTCCAGGCGGTCCCCAAACAGGCGTAGTCCTTTGACGGGAAACCCAGTGAGAGCTTTCTTGGCAGCGTTGTCAGCAGCCCACTGGCGCAGCCAAACCGAGCGGCGTATAGCCACCACTAGGGCAGAGGCTCTGCCACACATCCTAATGGTATCATCCAAGGCAGAGAGGACATAAGCCACGAAAATACCATTTTGTGATTACTCACCTGTAAAATGGGTATTATAAGTATGTCACACACCCCGCTTCCAATATTCATGACATGTGGGTTATGGCCAGTAGAGGGCGAACTTTGTAGAGATGACAGGAAAAAAAGGAGCCCATCCCAGTCCATAAATACCTGGGACCTCCCACACATTCCCCAGTATAGGACAGCAGTAAGGGGACCAGGAAGAGCCAAATATAAACAATCATAACACTAAAAGGATCACCATATAAAGGATCCAAAATACCAATAAGGGCGGGATGAAGCGGGGTGTGTGACATACTTATAATACCCATTTTAAAGGTGAGTAATCACAAAATGGTATTATTCCAAGTATGTCACACACCCCGCTTCCAATATTCATGACATGTGGGACATCCAATAGCAGTGTCCATAATGGGTGGGGATCCCAATACGGCAAAAAATGCAGAAATCTTAAACCACTGCAGCCTGCAGAAACTTGCGGCCAAAAACAGCATCCACTGAGGCCCGCACATCAACTTTATAAAACTTGGAAAAAGTATGAACGGAGGACCAATTAGCAGCCTTACAAACTTGTTCAACAGAAGCCTGGTGCTGAAAAGCCCAAGAAGCCCCAACAGCACGAGTAGAATGAGCAGTGATCTGAAAAGGGGGAACCTTCCCCGTGGCAGTATAGGCCCCAAAAATGGCCTGGCGTATCCATTTACTAATGGTAGACTTGGCGGGCGCCAAACCTTTCCTGGGCCCAGAGGGCTCCACGAACAAGGCGTCCGTCTTACGAAAGTGAGAAGTAGCCACCAATAAGTACTTCACACAAAGAACCCCATCCAAAGAGTGCAAAACCCTTCTCCTTGTCATTGCTAGGCCTAGGACACAAGGAAGGGAGAACTACATCCAGATTGAGGCGGAAGGCAGAAACCACCTTAGGAAGGAAATCTGGCTTAAAGCGAAATACCACCTTGTCCTGGTGTCTCTCAAAGTAAGGGGCCTGAATGGACAGAGCCGCCAACTCAGAGACACGCCGAACAGAGGTAATAACCACCAAAAAGGCAACCTTTTGAGTGAGCATAGAAGTGCAACATCCTGCACCAGCTCAAAAGGAGGCCCCCGGAGGGCCGACAGAACCAAATTCAAATCCCAAACGGGCAACAAAGGCTTTCCAGTTAGCCGCACATGAGTGACCCCCTGGAAAAAAAAGGCTCAACCAGAGGATGCAGAGCAAAAGACCTTGAAAGAAGATAGTCAGAACAGAGACCTGCCCTTTCAAGGTACTAAGCTGGAACCCCAGGTCCAGGTCGTGTTGAAGAAACTCAAAAATCCTAGAAATAGAAAACACACTGCAAGCCAAGGCCCTAGCCTCACACCAGTCAATATAGGACCTCCAAGTCCTGTAGTATATGTTAGAGGAAGATTGCTTCCTATCTCTAACAAGAGTCTGAATCACAGCCTCAGACAAACCTTCCTCCCTTAGGATGGAAGCTTCAGCAGCCACGCCGTCAAAGCCAGCGCTTATAAATTGGGGTAACGTAGTTGACCTTGAGTGATCAGATCCTGGAAACAGGGGCAGCCTGGCTTACGACGTCTAAAACCAAAAACCTGTCTTGGCCACCTTGGGGCCACCAGAATTGCTGGCGCACCCTCTAGAACCAGCTTGTGCACCACCGTGCCTACCATGGAGAAGGGGGGAAACAGGTACAGTAACCCCAGATCCCTCCAGGCAAGAGACATGGCATCCATTGCCAGGGCCAGAAGGTCCTGAGACACAGACACAACTTTGGGAGCTTGTGATTGTGACGTGAGGCAAAGAGATCCACGTCCGGAAACCCCCACTTGTGACAGAGGGACCGGAATACCTTGTGGTTGAGAGACCATTCCCCTCAGCGAGAGGATCCCCCGCTCAGGGAGTCCGCCTCCGTGTTTTCCACTTCCGGAATGTACACTGCTGAGACGCAAGGAACTTTGCTCTCCGCCCATGCAAGAATCAGAGAAACTTCCCGGAGGGCACTTCTGCTGCGAGTCCCTCCTTGGTGATTGATGTAAGCTACCGCAGTTCGATTGTCTGATCGAACCTGAACCAGGTAAGCCCCGTAGGTGATGTGTCAAGCATGACAGAACTAACCGAATAGCTCTCAGCTCCAAGACATTGATGGGGGTGTGAGCCTCCTGAGGACCCCACAGCCCCTTGAACTGATGTGTCTTCCAAAAACCTCCCAAGCCCGACAGGCTGGCATCCGTGGTAACCGGCTCCCAACAAGGGGTCAGAAAGGATCTGCCCCTCATCAGATTGCTCGGTTCCCGCCACCACTGAAGGGACTGCCGAACCCGGGGAGACATCAGGAATGACTGATCCAATGACTGCGGACATCTGTCCCAGGCCAACAATAGATGGAGCTGGAGCGACCTCATGTGGAACTGAGCAAAGGGAACTGCCTCGAAAGAAGCCACCATCAATCCCACCAGTTTCATCCCTAGCCGGATAGAAGGACGAGGATTGGACAGGAGAAGACGTATCAGATCCTGAACCATCTGCACCTTGGACTGAGGTAGGAACACCCTGGTCCGAATGGTATCCAGACTCGTGCCCAGAATTGAGATCTCCCATGAGGGGGAGAGAGAAAACTTGGGATGGTTGATCACCCAACCAAACCTCTGCAGCATCGCCACCACCAACCTGGTGTCCAGCTCAGCCTCACTGAGAGAGGATACCGTAATGAGGAGGTCGTCCAAATACGGCACAATGCGAATGCCCTGGGCTCTGAGAAGGGCCATTATGCCTGCCAGCACCTTGGTGAACACCCTTGGTGCCGAAGTCAACCCGAAAGGGAGGGCCACAAACTGAAAGTGCTGATCTCCCACCACAAACCTGAGAAATCTCAAGTGTGCTGGGAAAATTGGTACATGAAGGTAAGCATCCTTGATGTCTATGGACGTCATGAAATCACCCGACGAAGGGAATTGATGACTGAGAGCAGGGTCTCCATGCGGAACTTCTTGGTTCTGATGAACCTGTTGAGAAGCTTCAAATCCAGAACGGGTCTTATGGATCCATCCTTTTTGGAAACCGTGAAGAGGTTGGAATAATAGCCCCAGCCTCTCTTTCTGAGAAAGACCCCGGGCATATGACATCCATGACCAGAAGATTCTTTACAGCCAACAGGAGCCCCTACGCAGCCCGGGGATCCAAGGGAACCCGGGACCTTAGGAATCTGGGAGGAGGCCGGCACTCGAGCTCCAGTTTGTACCCGGAAGAGACCACTTCCAAGATCCATTTGTCTGTGACCTCCTGGGCCCAGACCTGGAAGAAGTGCTGCAGCCGTCCCCCCACCCGCAAGGGTGAGGGCATCCCCCCCATTGCTGAGCTGTCTTGGCAGCAGGCTTGGGCTTGGAACCCCAGTTAAGGCCTGAACGTGCGCGTCCTCTGCCTCTGTTCCAGGAATCACCTCTGAAATTAGAGTAGGCAAAGCCCCTGCCTGCTCTGGCATAGCGAAAGGAAGGATTGAAAGCACCTGCCTCCCGAAAGGGGCGACGCTGCTTCTTACGCTGAGGTAAATTTCCACCATTTGCCACTGAATCCAATTTATCCCCGAACAGCCGCGTACACAGAAAGGGTAGCGCCGTGAGAGATTTCTTAGCCGCAATGTCAGCCGCCCACTGGCGTGACCAGACCGATCGGCGAATAGCCACCAGCAAAGCCGAGGTTCTACCACACATAATAATTGTGTAATCCATAGCAGATAAAACAAAGGACATAAATAATTCCCACCGCTTAAGGGCTGTGAAATCATCACTGGCCGGATTAAGCTGGGAACCACTCAACAGATCCCTAACCACAGACCTGGTAGCCACAGTCACAAGCGCCGAGGCTCAAACAGGCCGCAAGGCTGAACCCACACTGGCAAAAGCATGGCACGCCATCTGATCCATGCATTTGTCCTCACCATATTTAAGAGTGGTGGCGTCTGGAGAATGTACAATGGAGGTGTTGGACAATCCTAAAACGGGCGCATCGACCTCGGGAGGGGACGACCAGCGCTTCACCGCGTCCATCGGGAAGGGATACCTCCAATCTCATCCTTGAGGAACATCAGGCCTCTCCCATTCCTTAAGAATCATGCTTTCAAAATGATTCTGATTTGGGAACTCCAAGCGAGGCTTAGAAGACCCAAAGAAGTCCCCTGCGGAGAAATAGCCAGTACCCCAAATAGGTGGGCCAGCATCAGCATCAAAGAACTGCTGAACCTCAGCATCAGATTCCTCAAACAATTCCCCCTCCTCAAGTGGGGAGTAATCAGACCAATCAAGGGAATCATAGTCATCAAAATCCAGTACCAGCGCGGCCGGCGACGGATGCCTTCTCTTAGCTGGGACCTTTCTGGCCGCAGAGCTAGAAATACATTTTTCGATGTTGGCCAATCTAGCACAAAACATCCGATTGCGACTCCCCGCTAATGACCGTGTCACTTGGGGTACGGATAAGGCGGGGTGGGGTAGGTGATGAGACAGGCAGCACGGACCCAGACACCTGGGACCCCAACTGCCGCGTTATGCCTGCTGAGCACATGTATGCAAATCAGTACATTCTCCCCCGTAAGGGATACCCCACAACCCACACACAGCCGGGATTGTCCCGAAGGGAGCCCGAGCCCAGTATCCTGGGGAGCCTCCAAATGGTGATTTTAAGGTAGTCGCCATGACCAGAGGGAATTACGCTGCTTGAGCTACCCGAGAAGTCCCAAGTGGGAGGATTTGTAGGAACCCAATTTAATCTCAAGGGGACCCTAGAAGGCACCCATAAGAAAGTACAATCATGCACACCACATATTGATATGTCAAGAAAAAAATAATACCGTTTTGTGAGTACTCACCTTTAAAACGGATATTATAAGTGTGACATACACTCCGCTTCAACTCTTCACTCTTCTCCAGTAGAGGGCGAACTTCTGCAGAGATGAATGCAAAAAAGGAACTCCTCCCAGTCCATAACTACCTGGGACCTCTTATCAATTCCCCAGTGTAAGATAGCAGTAAGGGGACCAGGAAGAACTAACAACATAAACAATGGTTCACCATATAAAGGATCCGGAATACCAAAAAGGGTGGGGTGAAGCGGAGTGTATGTCAGACTTATAATATCCGTTTTAAAGGTGAGTACTCACAAAACGGTATTATTCCAAGTGTGACATACACTCCGCTTCAACTCTTCATGACATTTGGGACATCCAATAGCAGTGTCCGTCATGGGTGGGAACCATAAACAGTAAAGAATGCACCAACTTAAACCACTGCAGCTTGCAGAACCTTGCGGCCAAAAACGGCATCCGCTGAAGCCCGCACATCAACCTTGTAAAACTTGGAAAAACTATGAACGGAAGACCAAGTAGCAGCCTTACAAACTTGTTCAACAGAAGCCTGGTGCTGAAAAGCCCAGGGCGCATCAACAGCACGAGTGGAATGCGCAGTGACCCTAAAAGGGGGAGTCCTCCCCTTAGCAGAATAGGCCCCAACAATGGCCTGACGAATCCATTTGCTAATGGTAGACCTGGCAGGTGCCAAACCTTTCCTGGGCCCGCAGGGCACCACGAAAAAGGCATCTGTTTTGCGGAAAGAAGAAGTAGTCACCAAATAGTACTTAACACAGCGAACCACATCCAAATTGTGCAAAACCCTCTCCTTGTCATTGCTAGGCTTAGGACACAAGGAAGGGAGAACAATATCCTGATTGAGATGAAAAGCAGAAACCACCTTAGGAAGGAAATCTGGCTTAAAGCGAAAGACCACCTTGTCCTGGTGTCTTTCAAAGTAAGGGGCCTGAATCGACAGAGCCGCCAACTCAGAGACACGCCAAACAGAGGTAATAGCCACCAAGAAGGCAACCTTTTGAGTGAAAACAGAAAGAGCAATATCCTGTAACGGCTCAAAAGGAGGACCCTGGAGGGCCGACGGAACCAAATTCAAATCCCAAACAGGAACCATAGCCTTCCGAGGGGGTCGAACATGAGTGACCCCCTGGAAAAAAGTCTTAACCAGCGGGTGTAATGCAAAAGATCTTTGGAAGAAAACCTGCAGAGCAGAAACCTGCCCTTTCAAGGTACTAAGCTGGAACCCAAGATCCAGACCGTGCTGAAGAAACTCCAAAATCCTAGGGATCGAAAACACCCTGCAAGGCAAGGCCCTAGCCTCACACCAGTCAATATAGGACCGCCAAGCCCTATAGTAAATGCCAGAAGAGGACCGCTTCCTAGCTCTGATCAAGGTCTGAACCACAGCCTCAGACAAACCGTTTGTAAATTGGGGTAAAGTAGTTGACCCCGAGATAACAGATCCGGAAACATGGGAAGCCGGTACTGATCTACCGCCAGCCTTACAAAGTCTGCGTACCAAACCCTTCTTGGCCACCTTGGAGCCACCAGAATTGCTGGTGTCCCCTCCAGAGCCAGTTTGCAAACCACCTTGCCCAGCATGGAGAAGGGAGGAAACAGGTACAGAAACCCCAGATCCTTCCAAGCAAGGGACAAGGCCTCCACTGCCATAGCTAGAGCATCCTGAGATAGGGACACTAAGGCCGGGAGTTTGTAATTGTGCCGTGAGGCAAAGAGATCCACCTTCGGAGTCCCCCACTTGCGACAAAGAAACCGAAAAACCCCGGGGTTGAGAGACCACTCTTCTTGACGAGAGAACCCCCTGCTCAGGGAGTCCGCCTCCGTGTTTTCCACTCCCGGAATGTAGATCGCCGAAATGCAAGGAACATTGCTCTCCGCCCAATGCAGGATCAGAGAGACTTCCCTGAGAGCACTCCTGCTGCGAGTCCCTCCTTGGTGATTGATGTAGGCTACCGCCGTCCGATTGTCTGAACGAGTCTGAACCGGAAGACCCTGCGAGTGCAACGTCAGCCGTAACAGGACAAGCCGGATGGCTCTGAGCTCTAAGACATTGATGGGGTTATGAGCCTCCTGAGGACCCCACACCACGCTGAACTAATAACTTTTCCAGAAACCTCCCCAGCCAGACAGGATGGCATCCATGGTAACCGTCTCCCAGCGAGGAACCAGAAAGGATCTGCCCCTCAACAGGTTGCTCGACTCCAGCCACCACCAAAGGGACTGCCGAACCCTGGGAGACATCCTGAACGGTTGATCCAACGACAGCTGACACCTGTCCCAATGCGTCAATAGGTAAAGTTGAAGAGATCTCATGTGAAACTGCGCAAACGGGACCGCCTCGAAGGAGGCCACCATCAATCCCACCAGTTTCATCCCCTGTCGGATAGAAGGGCAAGGATCGGCCAGAAGAAGGCGGATCAGATCCTGAATCCCCTGCACCTTGGTCTGGGGTAGAAACACTCTGGCCTGACTGGTATCCAGATTCATGCCCAGGAATGAAATCACCCGTGATGGTGAGAGAGAGGACTTGGGGCAATTGATCACCCACCCGAACCTCTCCAGGGTCGACACTACCTGGTGGGTGTCCAGCTCTGCCTGACGGAGGGAAGAAGCTGAAATCAATAGGTCGTCCAGATACGGCACAATGCGAATTCCCTGAGCTCTGAATAGGGCCATTATGCCCGCCAGAACCTTGGTGAAGACCCTCGGCGCTGAGGTCAACCCGAAGGGAAAGGCTACAAACTGAAAATGTTGATCGGCCACCTCGAACCTGAGGAGTCTCTGATGCGCTGGAAAAATTGGAACATGCAAATATGCATCCTTGATGTCTATGGGTGTCATGAAATCCCCTTGACGAAGGGAATTGATGGCCGAGCGCAGAGTCTCCATGCGGAACTTCTGATGAATCTGTTGAGGACCTGTTGAGGTTCAGAATGGGTCTTACAGAACCTTCTTTCTTGATTGGAGTAGAAACCCCTGCCTCTCTCCGACGGAGGCACCGGGCATACAACTCCCATGTCCAGAAGGTTTTTTACTGCTAAGAGGAGCCCCTGAGGGTCCAAGGGCACCCGAGACCTTAAAAATCTTGGAGGAGGCCAGTACTCGAACTCCAGTTTGTACCCGGAGGAGACCACTTCCAAGATCCAATTGTCTGTGACTTCCCGAGCCCAGACCTGGAAGAAGAGCCACAGCACCCCCCCCACCCGAGCGGGTGAGGGCGCCCCTTTATTGCTGAGCTGGTTTACCCGCAGGCTTGGGTTTTGAACCCCAGGCAGAAGCGGGACGGGCCCGACCTCTGCCCCTGTTCCAGGAAGAGCCTGACACCTGAGAAGGCCAAACCTCTATCAGCTCTGGCACCGCGAAAGGAAGGATTGAAAGAGCCTGCTCCCCGAAAGGGACGGTGCTGTTTCTTCCGCTGAGGTAACTTACCTCCCTTTGCCACAGCATCCAACTTATCTCCAAACAGCCGCGTACCCAAGAAGGGAAGAGCTGTGAGCGATTTCTTGGTCGCAAAGTCCGCCGTCCACTGACGGAGCCATACCGATCAGCGCATGGCCACAAATAAGGCTGAAGTCCTACTACACATCACAATAGTGTCTTCCATAGCAGCCAAGACAAAATCCATGAACAATTCAATCCATGAACTTAGCGCTGGCCGGATCAAGGTCAGCGTCATTTAACCAGTCCCTAATCAGAGACCTAGCACCCACCGACACTAGCGCAGATGCACAAACAGGCCGCAAGGCCGAACCAACACTGGCAAAGGCATGGCATGCCATCTGATCAAGGCGCCTATCCTCACCATCGTTTAGTGGCATCTGGGGTGTGAAGCACGGAGGAGTTGGTCAACCCCAAAACCGGCGCATCGACCTCGGGAGGAGAAGCCCACCGTATATTTGTATATTGTTTTTTCATAGTTTATACAATTAGATATTGACACATTTTTCATGTTAAATATATAGTATTAAGTTTGGGTAAACTTTAGGTTTTGTTGAGTTCAACTTCTTGTGTGGGCCATATTTGTGGGCTATACATGTAAAGAGTGGTCGGCCTAGGTAGTATAAAAGTGCTGTCTGTATATGCATGCATATAATGGGATGTCGGCATATATATATACATACTATACATCATCTGGTTTAATGCAGACTATGTACACATCCCATTGTATGCATGTTTGGGTATAGAAGTAGAGAGAGATACATATTTTTTGATAGTTCATTTTGCATAGTTTGTTTACTTTATTTGTGGCCATGATACTTAGACATTTGGAGCTAGTACAGAGTCTTATATTTATTACTAACCATAGTAGTACAATTAAGTTGGTTTTATTCTTGGTTAAAAATCTCCCGGGTACTTCACGGCCTGCCGCAGTTCACAGCATCCCCCCTCCTTTCTCTCCCACCTTCCCCGTGGTGAGGTGTCGTCCGGGTTTGTGTATCCCGTTGCTAAGTGACAGGTCTGCATGCAGCGTCACGCTCTGCAGCGTGTGACGATGACGTTCACGCTGCTCGTCAGACTGGGTTACTCCTGACTGCGCTTTAGTGCGCTTGCGCAGGCCTGGGGGATGCGGCGTCATCTCACTCTCTTCTCCGTCCCTCCCCTCTACAATACACTCTGCGCAACTGGGAGCCGGCGGTCGCCGGGAAACATGGCGCCCACGTGGGGAAGTCGCTTGAGACGGCCATACACCACATTTCAGGTATTTCTGGGGGAAACACACATGATGTATGGGTGGCCATAACTGACCAATTGGCTGTTGAGTGGGGATTATGGAGGGTGTGGTATATTGGCAGGTGGTGAGTACTTAAGGGTGGGCTGTTTTTATTCAGATCACCCTTACCCTTGAAGCAGCATGGGGGCTGCGTGCGTGGGTAGTTTTGACTGAGGTTGGCCTGACCGTTGCCATGGGTGACATCATATTACGCGAGAGATAATTAGACATATTGTCTACCGGCACTTGCATTTAATTATATACTTTCTTGTTCTCATTTTCAGCCTGATTGGGATGGTTCTCTTGTGCAATATTAGGTATTCTAAGGGTTTTATGTAATGCTTGTATGCACTTGCACTTTAAATATAATTATATTGTCTTTTTTGTTGTATGTTGATATTGTAGATAGGGAATATTGATTGGTGCACCTCATTAGTAAATTGTGTTATTGCACTATAGCACCTTGTATATACATATATATATATATATATATATATATATATATATATATATATATATATATATATATATATATATACATGCATAATATTGTTGTGAATTTTTGTGGATTTTTGGATATGTGCACACACATACCGGCATATAGATTTAGTTTTTTTGTGCCGGCACAATAGGATAGGTTATAATTTTGCAGGTATTAATATACACAGTTTTTTCACCCATAGGGCATGAATTTGATAGCTCTTTAGGGGCATCATGTATTGATTAAGGTCTCCGGCCATACCGGTTGGTTTTAATTTGTCTTGTGGTGCATGTATGTTTTTTAAAAAAAAATTTGTACTAATAAAGCATTAATTTTGATTGATAGTTGTAGTGGTGCTTCCTTTAGGAGGAAGGTGTGCTTATTGCACGTCCACTCCAGGTCTTGAGGAGAAGCCCAACGCTTAAGCGCTTCCACCGGGAAAGGATACTTCTTATCCCATCCGTGAGGAACACCCGGAAGCCGACTAGGTTTCTCCCATTCCCTAAGGATCAGTGCATCAAAATGACCCTGGGTAGGGAACTCCAAACGAGGCTTGTGGGCCCCAAACAATTCCCCCTCCAAGAGATGTGACAAAACCGTGGCCGTGTCAACAGCATCCCCCAGCGCCTGCCCAACCGTACATCGTCAGCCCCTGACTCCTCATATAATTCCACCTCCTCCAACGGGATATAATCTGACATATCAAATGAATCATCATCCATATCCCAATTTGCCTGGACTGACGACAAATGTCTCTTTTTAGCCTGGGCCTTCCTGCCCACCGCGCTAACCATAAATTTCTCGATGCTGACCAACCTAGCACAAACATCGGACTGCGACTCCCCGCTGGCACCAATGTCACTTGGGGTACGGATAAGGCGGGGAGGGGAAGGCAATGAAGCGTGGGGCGCCGACCCAGAAGGTTGGGCACCCGACTGCCGCGATATGGCCTTTTGTGCACATGGAATACAAATAAGCACATCCTCACCCGTAAGGGATTCCCCACAACCCACACATGGCCGGGATTGTCCCAGAGGGAGCCCGAGCACGGTACCCTGCGGAGCCTTCATATGGTGATTTTTGTGGTCAGTCGCAAGACCGCAGGGGATTTAAGCTGATAAGCAATCCGGGATGCCCCTTTAAAAGTCCCTGTGGGAGGATTTTTAATTAACAAAATTTTGGCAAGGGACCCTAGGACCGGGAAAAAGCCCCTTTAGCATGCACACACACGTGACAATCTGAAAGACACATGAAAAAGGCCCATAAGAAAAAACATCTATAATAAATATATATATATATATATATATCTAAATATAGCACAATGAGGGCCATAAAACCAACAAGGATATATACATAAAGACATGTGCTAGGATAAAAAGAGGCCCCCCGAAAGCTAATGAAGTGGCCCGGAGGCACAGACCACAGTGATCGCCGCAGCAGGAGCAGCCAGAAGCCCAAGATGGCCACCGCCGAGCAGGAGAGTGTGAGGAGGTGAGGAGGAAGGGGGGCGGGCCAGCGCTCGCCAGGTCACGCCCCCCTCCCAGAGCCTCCAGCAACACGGATCCCAGCCGGAGGCCCCGCCTCCCGCCCCGAACGCAGCCTGAGGGAGAGAAGCCCTGCCAAGCACCAAACGACTGTCTCAAACACTATGAAACACCGTAAAAACACCATTCACACCACACATACACAAAGCGAAAATGACAGCAGAGGGGCGCACCCCTCCCCCCCAGGAGGGTTAAACCGGACCTTCAGCGTGATTTAATGAAAAGCCCAAACTCTTAAAAAACGGTTCCCAAGCATCTAAAATTAATATATTTTACGTTTTTAGTCACTAGCTTATTATATTCTCCCCCACTGGGCTGCAACTCTGTTCAGGAATTTAGGATACGGGCGCCGCCATCTTGACTCAGAAGCATCACACTTACTGAGGAGAGGAGAGTGGGATAAGGTACAGGGGGGCGGATTATAGCTGTGCTTTGCTCAGACAGAGCTGAGCTGGGATCAGGATGATTTTTAATGTGGACAATCTGTATGTACAGGGTGTGGGAAACATATAAGATAGACTCTTATTCAGAGTGAAGGTCCGCTTTAAGGAAGGGACCCAGAAGGGGAATAAATCCAACACCAGGGTCTGGTCATGGATAAATATATGGGACAGGGCATCCCAAACTGGGATCACCAACCCGGAAATCCGCCTATCCCTTGTAATGGGGTCTCACGGAGGAGCAGCGCTCCCTCAACACCTGAATAGGTGCTGCCTACCTTCACCAGGACCTGCAGACAAGGCTGGGAGGCTCACATAGGGACAATTTAGAAAAGGTCCTGGCAGCAATAGGGACAAAAATGGTCGGGCGCGAGCTCGGCTTACCTGCAAGTAAGAGAAGTCTTCATCTCCTGTCTTGCTCGCCTTCCTGCAGAGAAGAAACTGGTGAATTGGTGGGAGGTCCCAGGTAGTTATGGACTGGGAGGAGCTCCTTTTTTGCATTCATCTCTGCAGAAGTTCGCCCTCTACTGGAGAATAACCCAAATGTCATGAAGAGTTGAAGTGGAGTGTATGTCACACTTGGAATAAACAATATATACACATATACATAAAATCTATATTTATACTAAAAGCCTGGGACGCTGCTCCAAGCGCTATACAAGTGGAGCGCAGTGCGATTATAAAATAAGGAAAGAGCCTGCAGGGCACTCACAACCACAGGCAATAGCTTCCATCAGCAGCAAGGTCTCCAGAAGAGAGAGAGAGGGAGAAGGAGGGCAGGCCAGCGCGGACGCGCCGCGCCTGGCCCCCTCCCCTCAGCACGAGAGAAGCGGCTCCCAGCCAGTAGCTGGGCTCCGCACTGGCGCCAATGATCAAGGGAGCCCCCAACGAGCAGCTGAGGGGGAGAAGCTCCCCCACCGCTAATGGCCATGACAAACGGCCAGCGCCAGAAAGTAAATGCTCAGTAAAGCAGTAAGCACTACACACGCCACACACATATGACAAAGGAAAAAATATAGGTAGAGAAGGCCCCCCCCCCCCCCCAGAAGAGGGGCACAGGAAGACCCGGGAAGGGGGGATACCACACCACCAATGTGGAGGGACCCAGAAAGTGACGGGGCATCCCAAACCGGGATCACCAACCCGGACACCGCCTACCCCTTAGAATGGGGTCTCATGGGGGAGCATGGCTCCCTGTATACACCACGAGGGTGCTGCCTACCATTGCCCGGACCCACAGTCAAGGCTGGGAGGCATCATGAGGGATTAAATAAAAAAAAATACAATTCTGTGATTACTCACCTGTAGAATTGGTATTATGAGTATACAGTACGTCCTGCTCCAAATCTAATACTTACAGTTGGGATATACTCCGCCAGATGGCGCTGGACTGCAGAGACATCGAAAATAGGCTCCTCCCGGCCCCTCAAATACCCAGGGACCTCCCACAAATCCCCAGGATTGAAAAGCAGTTAAGGAGAAGCCGGGAGCATTAACCAATCCAAACTATCAACTATAATAATGAAAAAAATCACCATGCAGGGGACCCAAGAAAATGCAAACCAAGGGTGGGTTGGAGCAGGACGTACTTGTATACTCATAATACCAATTCTACAGGTAAGTAATCACAGAATTGTATTATTCTTAGTATACAGTACGTCCTGCTCCAAATCTAATACTTAGTTGGGACATCCAATAGCAGTGTCCATAAAGTAGGGTGGGATCCCCAAGAAAAATCAGCAGCAGGCAGTTTAAACCACTGCCGCCTGCAGAACCTTTCGGCCAAAAACAGCGTCAGCTGAGGCCCTAACATCACCCTTGTAAAACTTTGAAAAGGTATGAACAGAAGACCAAGTAGCAGCCTTGCAAACTTGTTCAACAGAAGCCTGGTGCTGAAAAGCCCAAGAGGCACCAATAGCACGAGTGGAATGAGCCGTAAGGCGGAAGGGAGGATTCTTCCCCTTAGCAGAGTAGGCCTGAATCACAGTCTGACGAATCTACTTGCTTATAGTAGACTTGGCAGGAACCAAACCCTTCCTAGGACCAGAAGGGACCACAAAAAGAGCATCAGTTTTCCTGAAAGGTGCAGTAGCCACCAAATAGTACTTCAGACACCTAACCACATCCAAAGAGTGCAAAACCCTCTCCTTAGCATTGCTAGGATTAGGGCACAAAGAAGGAAGAACAATATCCTGATTCAAATGAAAGGCAGACACTACCTTAGGCAGAAAGTCAGGTTTGAAACGAAACACCACCTCGTCCTGGTGCCTCTCATAGTAGGGGGGCTGAATGGACAGCGCCGCCAACTCAGACACACGCCTGACAGAAGTGATAGCCACCAGAAACACAACCTTGAGCGTAAGAATGGCCAAGGCAGCATCCTGCACAGGTACAAAAGGAGCACCCTGCAAGGCTGACAGAACCAAGTTCAAATCCCAAATAGGCACCATAGGTTTACGTGGGGGATGCACATGAGTGACCCCCTGGAAAAAAGTCCTGATCAGAGGGTGCTGAGCAAAGGACTTCTGGAAGAAAATAGCCAGGGCAGAAACCTGACCCTTCAGAGTACTGAGTTGGAGCCCCATCTCCAACCCATGCTGCAGGAACTCCAGAATCCTGGGAATAGAGAAGACACGACAGGGAAGAGACTTAGACTCACACCAGTCAATGTAGGCACGCCAAACCCTGTAATAAATGGAAGAGGAAGACTTCTTCCTAGCTTTAATCAAAGTATCCACAACTGAGGAAGACAGCCCCTTCTCCATCAAGATGGAGGTTTCAGCAGCCAAGCCGTCAAAGCCAGAGTTTGTAAATTGGGATGGCATAGTGAGCCCTGAGTGATCAGATCTGGCACCAAGGGCAGAGCGTACTGATCTACTGCCAGCTGTACCACGTCTGCGAACCACACTCTTCTTGGCCACCTGGGGCCACCAGAATTGCTGGCACCCCTTCCAGAGCAATCTTAGGCAGAACCCTGCCCAGCAGGGGAATTGGGGGGGAAGACATACAGGAACTGAAAGTCCTTCCATGACATTGCTAGCGCATCCGAGGTCAGGGCCAGAGGATCCCTGGACAGAGAGACAAAAGCTGGAAGCTTGTGATTGTGGCGGGACGCAAACAGATACACATCTGGTTGGCCCCAACGGTGACACAGAGATTGAAACACCCTGCTGCATAGGGACCATTCTCCCTGGCGAGAGGTCCCCCTACTCAGAGAGTCCGCCAGGTGATTTTCCACCCCCGGGATGTACACAGATGAAATGCAGGGGACATTGGCCTCCGCCCAAATCAGGATCAGAGACGCTTCCTGGAGGACCCCCTTGCTCCGGGTCCCTCCCTGATGATTGATGTAGGCAACTGCCGTCTGGTTGTCCGAGTGCACCTGAACAGGCAGGCCCCAAAGATAAGTAGTCAAGCGAGCCAGAACTAACCTGATCGCCCGCAGCTCCAAGACATTGATAGGTGTGTGGGCCTCCTGAGGGCCCCACCTCCCCTAGAACCGCAGGGACTTCCAGAAACCCCCCCAACCTGACAGACTGGCATCCGTGGTGACCGTCTCCCAGGAAGGGGCAAGAAAGGATCTGCCCCCCAACAGGTTCCTTGAGTCCATCCACCACAAGAGGGACCTCCTGACCAGGGGGAAAAGCACACAGACCCTGCCCAGGGACGCTGGGTCCTTGTCCCATACAGAAAATAGGTGAAGTTGCAGAGGCCTCAAGTGGAACTGGGCATAAGGGATCGCTTCGAAGCACGCCACCATCAGGCCCACCAGCTGCATCCCCTGCCTGATGGAGGGATGGGGACAAGCTAGGAGGGACTGAACCTGTGCAATCAGACTGTCCACCTTCTGCTGAGGAAGGAAGATCCTTGCCTGAACTGTATCCAGATTAATTCCTAGGAATGGAGTTACCAAGGAAGGGGACAGTCAGGACTTGGGGTGGTTGATCACCCATCCAAATGACTCCAGAGTGGACACCACCAGCTGAGTATCCAACTCTGCCTGATGTAGAGACTAGGAAGTGATGAGGATGTCGTCCAGATGGGGAAGCACGCGGACGCCCTGACATCTGAACAGAAACATCACGCCAGGCCGAAGGGCAAGGCCACAAATTGGTAGTGTTGATCCATCAGAGCGAACCTGAGGAACCTTTGATGACCTGGGAACACAGGAATATGAAGGTAAGCATCTTAGATGTCCACAGAAGTCATGAAATCCCCTTGGCGCAGGGAGTCTCCATGCGAAAGCGCCTGCCCCTGACAAACTTGTTGAGAATCTTTAAGTCCAGGATGGGCCTGACAGGACCATCCTTTTTGGGTACTGTGAATAGGTTGGAATAAAAGCCCTTGCCTTTTTCTCTTAAAGGGACCTGGCAGATGACCCCCAGTTCCAGGAGGCCTTGCACTGCTTGCACTAGCTCCTGGAGCCGACACAGGGTCCTGAGGAATCCGGGATCTGATGAACCTTGGAGGGGGATCGGCAGCAAACTCCAACTTGTAACCGGAGGACACTACCTCCTGAATCCACCGGTCTGAGACATGAAGCCTCCAGACGTGAGCGAAGTGCTGCAGCCGTCCCCCCACCCGGATGGGTGAGGGCGCCCCATCATGCCTGAGGGGGCTTGGGAGAGGATTTAGCTTTGGGACCCCAGGAGGAGCCAGGACGTCCACGTCCTCTACCTCTACCCCAGAAATCTCCCCGGGCCCCAGGGAAGGACACCCCCCCTTCCCTGTCTTGCACCACGATAAGGGGAGGAGAAGGAACCCTGACCCCGAAAGGGCCGAGGTTGCCGCCTGCGCTGAGGTAACCTGCCTCCCTTAGCAAAAAAGTCCAGGTGGTCTGCAAACAGACGCAGTCCTTTAAAGGGAAACCCAGTGAGGGCCTTCTTGGCAGCGTTGTCAGCAGCCCACTGGCGCAGCCAAACCGAGTGGCATATAGCCACCACGAGGGCAGAAGTTCTGGCACACATTCTGATGGTGTCATCCAATGCTGATAGGACAAAATTTACAAAAACATCACAACTGGAGAGTGCACACCTCACAAGGCAAATCATCAGGGGCACTATCAAGCATATTTCTGATAAGGGTTCTAGTGGCCACAGCAGTAATGGCAGAGGCACAGAGCGGGCGCAGCGCCGTCCCCGCACATGCAAAGGCGTGGGATGCCAGCTGATCAATACGCCGGTCTTTGGCATCCCGCAGGGTAGTAGAATCAGGGGAATGCATGATAGAGGTGTTAGATAGCCCTAGGATCGGGGCATCCACCTCGGGGGGGATGACCAACATTTAACCACCTCAGCAGGAAAGGGATACTTCCTATCCCAACTCTTTGGAACCCCGGGAAGTTTACTGGGGCGCTCCCATTCTTTGAGCACAAGGTTACGGAAATGTGCCTGCTCTGGAAATTCCAAACGTGATCTTGCTGTATGGAAAAGCTCCCCTTTTTGCCTGGGAGCCTCAACAGGGAGAGAGATAGACAGAACCTCAAAAATCTGGGTCAATAATCTGTCAGTGTCATCCGGGGCCCAGGGGTCAGAGCCAGAATCGTCATGACCCCTCGGTCTCTCATCAGATGAGCATGAATCAGAAAAGAGCTCCCCTTCATCAGACGGGGTATAGCCACACAGATTCCAAAACTCCTCAGTTCCCATAGGGAAAACAGTAACATTAGGCGTCAAGTGCCGCTTCTTAGCAGGGGCCTTACTCACTAAAGACTTAAACGCAATAATCTGTTCAACAGTAGCCAGTCTAGAAGACAGATCAGGCCGAGAATCCCCACTTGTATGTAACTCAGCAGGAGTGAGATTTAAGCTTGGGGGGAGTTGGTGAAGTGAAAACGAGGTGCAGCCACTGGCAGGCCAGATTGCAATGCAAGTACCTGCTCAGCACAGGGTACACAGACCCGTGCCTTGTCAGCGTCAGCATGAGGCTGCGCACACGCTACACACAGCCGGTCTTGTCCCAAAGGGATCCCGATAACATTATCCTGGGATGCCTCCATATGGTGATTATAGCGGTGCTATACGCCGATAGGGAATGATGCTATATAGCAACCCTGGATGCCCCAATAACCCGCTAGGGACGTGGGAGTATAATTTGCACAAGGCCTACAAGTAATATATTAAAAACAGGGCTGGGAGAAGCCAAGAAGGGTTCGTCCCGCCTGAAAGACATAAGCAGACAAGACCTTAAGTACATCGATACAAAAGTGAAGCAGATCAAGCCGCCCGCGAGGGCACTTACGGACCGCGGTAGGTAGGAGTCCGTCGCGCATAGGCCAACCAAGTCAGAAAAGATTGCGTCGGTATACCTCAAGGGGCGGGCCAGTAATAGTGATGACGCGGAACGCGCCAAAGACGGGCCCCGCCCCCACCGAAGAGCGCGAAGCCAGAAAGGCCAACAGCCAATGATGGCACACCAGCAGCTGAGGTAATGCCGCCGCCAAGCGCGGAGCCAAGTCAGCGCGCGGCGGCGGCAAATTTAAAAGCAATACAGACAAGTCAGCGCGGCGGCTGACACAAGAATAAAGAAATGTGAAAAGGGAAAGCACAGACTGCATAACATACATATCTATACACATACACCCCCCCCCTCTTTTCCCCCGAAGACTACAAGGAGGATGAGGGAGGACGGCGGCCACTTAAATAGGGCCCACCGATAGGCAGGGGCAAGGGGCAATAGTGCGAGAGGGGAATCCCATAGAGGCTCACCATAAGCCTGAACCGCCTACCCTTTGGTGGGGGATTGCGGTGGAGCAGCGCTCCTAAGCACCAACGGCGGTGCTGCCTACCTTCACCCAACCAGCGCAGCCAAGGCTGGGAGGCATATTACTAGTGGAACGGGTGGGAATAGTCCTACAGGGCCGCAGGTTAATAACCTCGCTCACCTGCGAGTAGAGAGCCAATTTCTCGTCCTTCGTAGCCAGACTGCAGAGAAATTCTGGGGATTTGTGGGAGGTCCCTGGGTATTTGAGGGGCCAGGAGGAGCCTATTTTCGATGTCTCTGCAGTCCAGAGCCATCTGGCGGAGTATATCCCAACTATAAGTATTCGATTTGGACCAGGACGTACTGTATACTAATAATAAAGGTCCGGGCAGCAATAGAAACAAATGGCCGGGGGTAACCCCGCTACCTGCAAGGAGGAGACACAGCCATCTTCTGACTTGCTCGCCGCCTGCAGAGACGAAAACTGGGGAATGTGTGGGAGGTCCCAGGTATTTATGGACTGGGAGGGGCTCCTTTTTTTCCTGTCATCTCTGCAAAGTTCGCCCTCTACTGGCCATAACCCACATGTCATGAATATTGGAAACGGGGTGTGTGACATACTTGGAATAACCTCACAACGAGAGAGAGCATGAAACTCCTCACTAGACACATCATCAGGAGCACCCTCTAAGACACTTCTAAGCAGGGTCCTAAATAGCCACAGCTGTAATGGCAGAGGCACAGACTGGGCGCAGCGCGTCCCCACACAGGCAAAGGCATGGGACGGCAGCTGATCAATACGCCGGTCCTCACTATCCCGCAGCGTAGTAGAGTCAGGGGAATGCATGACAGAGGTGTTAGATAACCCTAGGACCAGGGCATCCACCTCTGGAGGGGATGACCAACGCTTCACCACATCAGCAGGAAAAGGATACCTCTTATCCCAACTCTTAGGGACTCCGGGGAGCCTGCTGGGACGCTCCCATTCCTTGAGCACGAGATTATTAAAATGGGCTTGCTCAGGAAACTCTAAACGTGGCTTAGCAGTATGAAACAATTCCCCCTGTTGCCTGGGGGCCGCAACCGGGGGAGAGATAGACAGCACCTCAAAAATCTGAGCCAACAGCCTATAAGTATCATCTGGGGCCCAGGGGTCAGAGCCAGAATCATCATGACCCCTGGGCCTCTCATCAGATGACTCAGAGTCAGAGAATAACTCCCCTTATTCCAAGGGGGTATAACCAGACAGTTCCAAGAACTCATCAGCCTCCATAGGGAAAAGAGTGACATCAGGCGTCAAGTGCCGCTTCTTAGCAGAGGCCTTACGCACCAAGGTCTTAGCAAGCAACACTAGCCAGTCTGGAAGACACATCAGGCGGAGAATCCCCACTGGTATGCAACTCAATGGGAGTCAAATTTAAGCTTGGGGGAGTAGGTGAAGCCATACGTGGCGCAGGCCCAGCTACTGGTAAACCAGGCTGCAGCGCAAGCACCTGCTGGGCACAAGGTATACAAACCCGCACATTGTCAGCACTAGTAGGGGACACCCCACAAGCTACACACAGCCGGGCTTGACGCTTCCATATGGTGATTATAGCGGCACAAAAGGCTGATAGGGATTCACACTATAAAAGCAACCTGGGATGCCCCAATAGCCTGCTAGGGAAGTGGGAGTAATTTACACACTAGGCCTCACAAGTTTAATAACTAAATAGAGGGAGTAGGGCCGGGAGAAACCAATAGAGTTCGACCCGCCTGAAAGACATAAGCGAAGAGAACCCCATAAGTGACATGTATAATGACATAGGGTAAATAAAGCCGCCCGCGAGGGCACTCACAGACTGCAGTAGGTAGATGCCAGCCACGCAGCAGCCGAATCCAGAGAAAAATGGCGCTGGGTATACCTCGAGGGGCGGGCCGTGGAGACAGTGACGTGGAACGCGCCATCCGCGGGCCCCCCCGAAGAGCGCGAAGCAGCACGCGTGACAAGCAGCCAATAACAGCGCATCAGCGCCTGAGGTAATGCTGCCGCCGCCAACCGCGGATCACAGTGGAAGCACAGTGGAGACTGACACCAACAAGAAGCACATAATACAGTGAAGCACTAAGGCATATACACCCCCCACCTGAGAGCTACAAGGGAAAGCAAGGGAGGGCAGCGGCCACTTAACATAGGGCCCACCGATAGACAGGGGCAAGGGGCAATAGGGCGGGAGGGGCATCCCATAGAGGCTCACCATATATGCCTATACCGCCTACCCTTTGGTGGGGGACTGCGGTGGAGCAGCGCTCCTAAGCACCTGACAGCAGTGCTGCCTACCATCACCCGGAACAGCGCAGCCAAGGCTGGGAGGCACATTAAAAATGGTATGGGTGGGAATAGTCCTACAGGGCCACAGGCTAATAGCCCCGCTCACCTGCGAGAAGAGAGCCATCTTCTTGTCCTTCACAGTCCAGACTACAGAGAAATTCTGGGGATTTGTGGGAGGTCCCGAGTATTTGAGGGGCCTGGAGGAGCCAATTTCGCGGTCTCTGTAGTCTAGCGCCATCTGGCGGAGTAATACCCAAGTGTTATGAATCTTATCTGGAGCAGGACGTACTGTATACTAAGAATACACCCTGTCGCCCAGGACAGGATCAGAGACACTTCCTTGAAGGCCCCCTTGCTCCGGGTCCCTCCCTGATGATTGATGTAGGCAACCGCTGTCTGGTTGTCCGAGCGTACCTGAACAGGCCGGCCCCGAAGGTGTTGGGTCAAGTGAGCCAGAACCAACCTGATCGCCCTCAGTTTCAGAATGTTGATAGGGGTGTGAGCCTCCTGAGGGCCCCACCACCCTTGGAATTGTAGGGACTTCCAGAAGCCCCCCCCCCCAACCTGTCAGACTGGAATCCGTGGTGACCATCTCCCAGCAGGGGGCCAGAAAGGATCTGCCCGCCAACAGGTTCCTGGAGTCCAGCCACCATGAGAGGGACCGCCTGGCTAGGGGGGACAGAACAAGGACCTGGTCCAGGGACGCAAGATCCTTGTCCCATACTGACAAGAGGTGGAGTTGCAGCGGCCTCATGTGAAACCGGGCATAAGGAATCGCCTCGAAGCACGACACCATCAGGCCCACCAGCTGCATTCCCTGCCTGATGGAGGGATGAGGGCAAGATAGAAGGAACTGAACCTGCGCTAGCAGACTGTCCACATTCTGCTGAGGAAGAAAGATCCTTGCCTGAACTGTATCCAGATTTATTCCCAGAAATAGCGTCACCAAGGAGGGAGAAAGGGAAGATTTGGGATGGTTGATCACCCAGCCGAATGACTTCTCACTGCACACTGCAGAAAATATATGGTCACATGTAATCAAATCCTACAGCTTACATGTACAAGTTCAAAAGTAGATAAGCATCAAAATGAACTTTAGCATAAGTTCATCAGTGTATATTAACAGGTTAAGTGCAAAACAATGTACATAGCAAAAAAGGCATATTACCCAAGTTCGTATAACATATAGCATAGGTGGGGGCAATCCTCCCACGTTCTGGGGATCACGTCCCCTTTCTCAAGGAACAGTGCCCTGAACTTGTACATGTAAGCTGTAGGATTTGATTACATGTCACGCTGAACATATATTTTCTGCAGTGTGCAGTGAGAAGCGCTCTTATGAGCTAATGGAATAGATGCTTAAAGAAATTATGCACTTGGCGTTTCTTTGTATGAACTCAGAGTTTGGATATAATTGTGCTGCTTATTTCACTATTGTATTGTGATTATATTATGTAGCTTGTATGCTGGAGACTATATATTGAGTTCATACAAGAGACTGCCTCTAGCAAATATGTATATACTTTTGTAAATATGTTTCCTTGTGATCATGTATCATTTTGTATCTGCCTATATGAATTTAATTGCATGATCAAAAAGTAAAAAAAACCTTTTTTAGTATAATTGGTGTGCGCTTGAATTTCTAACAATATAGAGGCACAAACCGGGCACAGTGCAGTCCCCACACAGGCAAAGGCATGGGAAGCCAGCTGATCAATACGCCGGTCCTCACCATCCTTCAGGGTAGAAGAGTCAGGGGAATGCATGACAGAGGTGTTAGACAAACCCAGAATTGGGGCATCCACTTCGGGAGGGGATGACCAACCTTTAACCCTTTAAGTGCCAGCCTACCTGGAGTTTTTGTCACACTCTGTTGCCAGACCATTTTGCACTATTTTGCGCTCCCCATGTTCAAATGTGATTTTTGAAGGGATTTCCAGGGATTTCCCAGGAAAATGATATATTGTTTTTTTCAGCAGAGTCTGGGCTTTAACATGAAATGTCTTGTTTGTCATTTGTTAGGTGTATTCTTAATATTTTTGGGTGAAATATGTGCAAAAAAAAAAAAAAAAAAAAATTTTTACATATTGTAGTTTTTTTTGGAATAAAAAATGTAAGTTTGTCAATAAAATCTTATTGCGTGTGAAATCCCAATTTCTCCCGGTTACAGCGGTACCACATATGTATTGGTAGACACCCTTTCCTGCCCAGGAGACTCCCCCAAACTGAAACAGCGCTTTAGGAGATTTTCAGATAAAATACAACTATGCTATGCAATATGCGCACCTTGCGGTTTTTCCAGAAAAACAACCCTTTACATTTGAAATACCCCCAACAAACTATATATTCTCTGGAAGTACACACCTCAGGCTTTCTAGGCGTACCAGGCTTGTGGATGTGGCCATAGTTTTCTGGAAGTAATCCCTCAACGTAATCTTTGGTTGCAAAGAGTTTCCCTAAAAAAAGGATAAAAAAGCAGAATCCAAGCCACATTTTCCTAAAAAAACTATATACAAACAAGAAAAAACAAGTTTAATCTGAAAACGCAACATCCCCCGAACAGAACAACACCCAACATGCATAGGTTCTGTCAAGGGAAGAGTTGCCAAACACCCCAAAGTAAAGCATGCGCATAACGGTAATTTTACTTGAAAATTTCAGCTCTGCAGACAAAGTGCGCACCTTGCGATTTTTCAACCAAAACAACCCTTTACATTTGGAATATCCCCCATAAACCATATATTCCCTGAAAGTACACACGTTAAGCTTTTTAAGGGTACCCAGCTTGTTGTAGTGGGCTCATCTTTCTGGAATTAATTCCTCAAAGAATTCTTTGGTTGCGCAGGGTTTCCCTAAAAAATTTATAAAAAAGCTGAATAAAAAACACCTTTTCCTAAAATATAAATATGCAAACCAGAAAAAAACAAGCTAAGTCTGAAAGCGCAAGGTCCCCCGAACAGAACAATACCCAACATGCATAGGTACTATTAACCCTTTTAATTGCCAGCCTACTTGAGATTTTGTCACCCTCTGTTGACAGGCCATTTTCCCCATTTTGCGTCATGTTTTGCGACATGTTTTGCGCCATTTTTGCTGTAACTTTCAGAAAAATTATATATATATTTTTTGCAGCAGAGTTTAGACTTTAACATGAAATGTCTTGTTTGTAATTTTTTTTTTTTTTTTTACAATATTATTAAGTGAAAAAATAAATAAATAAATAAAAATTTTTTTTTAGAAAATTGACTCCTTTATTTTAAATAAAAAATGTATTTTATTAAGGAAAATCATATTGCATGTGAAAGCCCCATTTCTACCGATTAGAACGGTACCACATATTTATCGGTAGCCCCCCGTTCCTGCCCAGGAGACCCCCCTAACTGAAACAAGTATTTTATAACATTCACAAAAAAAATACAAAAACCATCCACATTACAAAGGGTTAAATCGGGAAAAAAAATGACATAGGGTCCCCATTTTTTTTTTTATTTTTAAGGGTTAAAAACCCTTAAAAATCAAAAAAAAAATTGACGTGGGGTCCCCCTTACCCAAAGTAACCAGCCCGGGACCAGCTATGGGGGCTTGTAGGCACAGAGTGGGGGGGCCAGCTTTTGTGGCCCCCCCACCCTGCAGCCTACGAGCCCACATAGCCCATGTGGGCCCGGGCTCTTCTGCCCCCCCCTGGCCTTTGGGGAGGCAGGTAATGGGGGTGCCGGGGGTTAATGGCAAGCCACCCGCTAGCGCAGGTGGCTCTCCATCCCCCCAGCCTTGTGAACTGGTATAGGGGTCATGGACCCCTTACCAGTTCACAAGGGGTTAAAAGTAAATAATGACACAGACACACATAAAGAAAAAAATATTTTATTAATTTTTATTTTTTTTTTACACTGTACTCACCTCCCATCCATCCTGGAGCACTCTGTCCCTCGGCGATCACTGGCTTCTGCTCACTTGCTAGAAGCCTTTTATAGCTGCTGGATGACAGATTACAAAGGGTTAATCAAAAAAAAAAATGACATAGGGTCCCCCCTCCCAGGGGGGGCAGACCCCATTTTTTTTTTATTTTTAAGGGTTAAAAACCCTTAAAAATCAAAAAAAAAAAAATTGACGTGGGGTCCCCCTTACCCACAGTAACCAGCCCGGGACCAGCTATGGGGGCTTGTAGGCACAGAGTGGGGGGGCCAGCTTTTGTGGCCCCCCCACCCTGCAGCCTACGAGCCCACATAGCCCATGTGGGCCCGGGCTCTTCTGCCCCCCCCTGGCCTTTGGGGAGGCAGGTAATGGGGGTGCCAGGGGTTAATGGCAAGCCACCCGCTAGCGCAGGTGGCTTGCCATCCCCCCAGCCTTGTGAACTGGTATAGGGGTCATGGACCCCTTACCAGTTCACAAGGGGTTAATAGTAAAAATATGACACACACACAGAGAAAAAAAAATCTTTATTTTTCTTTTTTTACACCATACTCACCTCCGATCCGACGTCCCTCGCCGCTGTCCCGCGCCGATCACCTCACTGACAGATGCCGGTGGTGATCGGCGCAGGGCGGGTGACAGGTGAGGGGGCTCCGATCGGAGCCTCCTCACCTGACATCCGCCCTGCTCCGATCACCACCGGCATCTGACAGATGCCGGAGCTCGGAGGGGGTATAGGAGGAGCGGGATGACGTCATCCCGCTCCTCCCACAATGGGCGGGGCTAAGCGGCGGCGGCCATCGCCGCCATTACAAGAGGTGAGGACCCGGAAGAGGGTCCTCACCTGAAGACTGCGCAGCCCAGGGGGGGGATCGGACCCCCCCCCTGGTGAAGAGGAGACCCGGACAGAAGGCTCGGGCGCGGAGGTGAGTAAATGACAGTTTTATTTTTTTTTTTTTTACAGCGGCGATCAGCGCTGGAAACGGGGGGGGGGGGGGGGGGGCGGCTGGTTTCGGGCCCCCCCCTGAAGACGGAGGACGACGGGGGGGCGATCAGATGCCCCCCCAAGGAAGAGGGGACCCCAGGCTTCACAGGGATACCGGAGGTAAGTGATTTTTTTTTTCTATTTTTTAACTGTTTGGGGGAAATGCCAGGCACGTAGTTTCTACGTGCTTGGCACTTAACGGTAGGAGAAGCAACCATGTAGAAACTACGTGCTTGGCATTTAAAGGGTTAACCACATCAGCAGGAAAGGGATCTCTCTTATCCCAACTCTTAGGGACTCCGGGGAGCCTGCTAGGACGCTCCCATTCTTTGAGCACGAGATTATTAAAATAAAAATTAGATTCAGGGAACTCTAAACGTGGTTTAGCAATATGAAACAATTCCCCCTGCTGCTTAGGAGCCGCGGCTGGGGGAGAGATAGAAAGCACTTCAAAGATCTGAGCCAAAAGCCTATCAGTATCATCTGGGGCCCAGGGATTAGAGCCAGAATCAGCATAACCCTTGGGCTGTTCATCAGATGATTCTGAGTCAGAGAACAATTCCCCTTCTTCCAGGGGGGTATAACCAGACAGATCAAAGAACTCTTCAGCCTCCATAGGGAAAAGAGTGACATCAGCCACCAAATGCCGCCTCTTAGCAGAGGCCTTACGCCCCATAGTATTAGCAAGGAACTTCTCAACACTAGCCAGTCTAGTAGACACATCAGGCTGAGACTCCCCACTGGTATGCAGCTCACTGGGAGTCAGATGTAAGCTTGGGGGAGTAGGCGAAGCCATACGTGGCGCAGGCCCAGCTGCTGGTAAACAAGGCTGCAGCGCAAGCACCTGCTGGGCACAAGATACATTGGACATTGTCAACACTAGTCGGGGACACCCCACACACAGCCGGGCTTGTCCCGAAGGAACCCCAAGCACATTATCCTGAGACGCCTCCATATGGTGATTATAGCGGCACAATCGGCAGATAGTGATTCACGCTATAAAAGCAACCCGGGATGCCCCAATAGCCCGCTAGGGAAGTGGGAGGAATTAGCACACTAGGCCTCAATAAGTTTAATAAACTAATAGAGGGGGTAGGGCCGTGAGAAACCAATTGAGTTTGACCCGCCTGTAAGACATAAAGCAAAAAACACCGTAAGCGGCATGCATACATAACATTAAAAATATGAACAAACAGGGGGCACTCACGGACCGCGGTAGGTAGGCGCCAGCCACGCAGCATGAGGAAGCAAAATGGCGCCGAGTATACCTCGAGGGGCGGGCTGCGGAGACAATGATGCGGAACGCACCATTCGCAGGGCCCGCCCCCCCGAAGAGCGCAAAGCTGCACACGTGACACAATCAACCAATGATGGCGCAGCAGCGCTTGAGGTAATGTCGCCGCCGACCGTGGAACGCCGTACAAGCGTGCGCGCGGCAGCATACTCATAAGGCAACCAGTGCAACCAAAGCTGTGTGGTGACAGGAAAAGGCAAACCAAGCACACCCTACAAAAGATGAATGTACAAAGACACGCGCTCAAACCCCCCACGAGAACTACAAGGGAGAGCGAGGGAGGGCAGCGGCCACCTAACGTAGGGCCCACCGATAGACAGGGGCAAGGGGCAATAGTGCGGGAGGGGCATCCCAAATAGGTTCATGTGTCTATACCGCCTACCCTTTGGTGGGGGATTGCGGTGGAGCAGCGCTCCTAAGCACCTTACAGCGGTGCTGCCTACCATCACCCGAACCAGCGCAGCCAAGGCTGGGAGGAAAATTAGCAATGGAACGGGTGGGAATAGTCCTACAGGGCCGCAGGCTAATAGCCCCGCTCACCTGCGAGAAGAGCCATCTTCTTGTCCTTCGCAGTCCAGACTGCAGAGAAGATCTGGGAATTTGTGGGAGGTCCCCGGTATTTGTGGGGCCGGGAGGAGCCAATTTTGTTGTCTCTGCAGTCCAGCGCCATCTGGCAGAGTAATACCCAGACGTAAAGAATCTTATCTGGAGCAGGACGTACTGTATACTAAGAATATACTTATTATTGACCTACTCACCTTATCAGGCGGCTGGCTCCCGAACGTCTCACCTCTGAGCCGCCATCTTGGTACACCTGTGTCAGCAGCATCCTTCCGAGGGCCACCGCTGCTCCGGTCACCTCGCTGTCATCTTGCTGCCCCTATGTCAAGGATGCAATAAGGCGGCGCGGGTGCAGCAAGATGGCAGCGAGGTGACCAGGAGTGACAGTGCAGGTGAGGGGAGTGGTCCGCAGTTTCTTAGATTAGCAAAACAGCGCTACATGAACCCGGAAGTGGCGTGAAAAAGCAGCAGCACAGCCAACAGCAGATCTAAATGCTAAACCATCTTAGATACTCATAATACCCCCTGCTACAGGAGTGACAGAAGGATAAGGGAAAGCATTCCTAATTGAGGTAAAAGGTCAAGTTCAGAACTCCAGTACACACACAATACAAAATTCACACAGTATAATATCCAACCAGAAAAAAACTATACTCTACAGACTTTTCTGATTAAGAATTTGTTTCTTAAAATAAACAGTATTTTCCATACCAGGTAGAACCACTTCTTGCTACCAAGCCTGTGGTATTGGACTACTAACCTCTGGATAACGCTGCATCTCAGCTTCATATAGTGGAAGATCCTGCATTTTCAGAGCCATGGCTGCTTTTGTAAGGGACAGAACAGCAGAACATGCTTGGGATTCTAACTTTTCCAAAAAGGTAATTGCTTTGGCTGGGCACACATTAACCATTGCAGAACTGCACAACACATGAGGTAGTTGGTTTGGCTCTGTGCTGTTAAATATCTGTAATACCTGAAAAGCCACTTCCTGAAAGCAAAAGGAATATTTTAGTATTACTATGAAATTCTTTTCTTGAAGTGCATCTAAAAGACATGTTCTTCTACTTTCTAGCTGCAGGGATATACTGTAGGTTTTGTCACCCAGGAGCTTAAATACTATCAGCAGTTTGCACCATATTCATACACAGAAGAAAACATTGGGGAGTATAAGAGTTGCCGGAACTGATGATGAAGGAGATGTTGAATGTACTAAGCAAAAGTATGATTTTTGGCACCTTGGGACACTACCAGTGCATGTAACTGTCACCATTGACACTTAGATCTAAAGGTCTTGCATGGTGGCAGTCTAAAGCGCTTCATTGATGGGAGGGTATCAAGCAGTGTATGGCCAGGATGAGCGGCATCAGAGATAATCTTCCAGGAACATGCCAATTCGCTCGAAGAGGCAGTAAAGGGGACATCAGTTATCTTGATTTTATCAGTTTTCCTGGTGCAAACTGTGATCAAAATATTACCGGCAGGCCCGCAATCTTCACCTGACACACAAAGACGTTTCTGCAGTGACTTCTTCAGGGGAGCCAAGATGTTTTTATCCCATTTGAGAGTTTGAGATATTGTGACTCTTGAGAAATGTGGTGTCCTTGGTCTCTTGTATCCCTGCACCACTAATGTATGAAGTGATTCAGGTTGGAATATATTTACACTCAGGGACGCACACCATAGTTTATGCAAAAAAATGTTTATCAATTAGGAAAAGTTTACAAGAATCATCTGATTTGTATAGCAGTCATCAAAAGTTACAAAGCTCAAACAGAATGACATCTCTCACAGTCAGCATCAATTGCCACAATACTATGATTCTGACCATCAAAACATGTTATCACTGAATAGAATCATTAAAGTGGACCAACACCCAGGATTTTGACTATCCTGGGTTTTGGTCCACTTCAGGGGGGCACCCCGATTAGGGGTGTCCCGCTGTGTAAAACCCCCCAGAACCCCGAAAAAATACCATTTTGTGAAATACTCACCTGTAAAATGGGTATTGTAAGTATGTCACACACCCCGCTTCAAGATATCCATAACATGTGGGTAATACCGACCTGAAGTGGGCGTTCCTGCAGAGATGATAGCAAAAAAGAAAGCCCCTCCCTGATCCATAAATACCTGGGACCTCCCACTCATCACCCAGTATATAGAAGCAGTAAGGTAAGGGACCAGGAAGAGGCAAATATAAGTCATAACAACGCAAAGTTCACAAAATAAAGGATCCAGAATACAAGAAGGGCGGGTGAAGCGGGGTGTGTGACATACTTACAATACCCATTTTACAGGTGAGTATTTCACAAAATGGTATTATTCTAAGTATGTCACACACCCCGCTTCAAGATATCCATAACATGTGGGACATCCAATAGCAGTGTCCATAAAAAGGGTGGGGATCCAAAACAAGGCAACAATGCACAACTTAAACCACAACAGCTTGCAGAACTTTGCGGCCAAAAACAGCATCCGCTGAGGCCCGAACATCAACCTTGTAAAACTTGGAAAAAGTGTGAACAGAGGACCAAGTAGCGGCCTTACAAACTTTCTCAACAGAGGCCTGGTGCTGGAAAGCCCAGGACGCTCCAACCGCACGAGTAGAATGAGCAGTAACACGAAAAGGGGGACTCCTCCCCTTGGCAGAATAGGCCCCAATGATGGCCTGACGAATCCATTTACTAATGGAAGATTTGGCAGGAGCCAAACCTTTCCTAGGCCCAAAAGGCACCACAAAAAAAGCATCAGTCTTACGAAAGGAAGACGTAACCACCAGATAATATTTCACAACAGGAACCACATCCAAGGAATGCAGTGCCCTTTCCTTGTCGTTGCTGGGATTAGGACATAGAGAAGGCAGAACAATGTCCTGATTCAGATGAAAAGCAGAGACCGCCTTAGGAAGAAAATCCGGCTTGAAACGAAAGACAACCTTATCCTGATGCCTTTCGAAGTACGGAGCTTTAATGGATAAAGCTGCCAACTCAGAAACACGCCTAACTGAAGTGATAGCCACCAAAAAGGCCACCTTTTGAGTAAGTGAAGACAAAGCAACCTCATTCAAGGGCTCAAACGGAGAACCCTGAAGAGCAGAAAGAACCAGGTTCAAATCCCAAACTGGAACAAAAGGCTTCCTAGGAGGCCGTACATGCGTAACTCCTTGGAAAAAGGTCTTGACTAAGGGATGAAGTGCAAAGGACCTTTGAAAGAACACCGCCAGGGCAGAAACCTGCCCCTTCAAGGTACTAAGTTGAAGCCCCAGATCCAGACCATGTTGAAGAAACTCCAGGATTCTGGAAATGGAGAACTCCCGACAAGAGAAAGACCTACTTTCACACCAGTCAATATAGGACCTCCAAGTCCTATAGTAAATAGTAGAGGAAGAGCGCTTCCTGGCGCTAATAAGAGTCTGAACCACCGCGTCAGAAAGACCTTCTTCCTTCAAGATGGTGGTTTCAGCAGCCACGCCGTCAAAGCCAGCGAAGGTAAATTGGGATAGCGCAGCCGAGCCTGGGTGAGCAGGTCCGGCAGTAGAGGCAGAACGAACTGATCCTCTGCCAGTCTTACCAGGTCTGCGAACCAAACCTGTCTTGGCCACCTTGGTGCCACCAGAATCGCCGACACGCCCTCCAGAGTCAGCTTGCGCACCACTCTGGCTACCATTGGAAACGGAGGGAACAGGTAAAGAAACCCCAGATCCCTCCAGTTCAGAGACATGGCATCCACTGCCAGAGCCAGAGGATCCTGCGAGAGAGACACAAAGACTGGAAGCTTGTGATTGTGACGAGAGGCAAAGAGGTCCACCGCTGGGGACCCCCACCTGAGACAGATCGAACGAAACACCGTGGGACTGAGAGACCACTCCCCCTGACGAGAGGAGGCTCTGCTCAGCGAGTCCGCCTCCGTGTTCTCCACTCCCGGAATGTGGACTGCTGAGATACACGGGACGTGGCTCTCCGCCCAGTCCAGAATCAAAGACACTTCCCTGAGGGCACTCCTGCTGCGAGTCCCCCCCTGGTGATTGATGTAAGCAACCGCCGTCCTGTTGTCCGACCGGACCTGAACTGGCAGGCCCCGCAACTGATGAGTCAAGCGAAACAGAACCAACCTGATGGCTCTCAACTCCAGAACATTGATGGGCTCGTGAGCCGCCTGCGGGCCCCACAGACCCTGAAACTGGAGGTCCTTCCAAACACCCCCCCAACCTGACAGACTGGCATCCGTGGTGACTGTTTCCCAACACGGGGCCAGAAAAGATCTGCCCTTCAACAGATTGACCGACCCCTGCCACCATTGCAGGGATCGACGAACTCGGGGAGTCATCAGGAAGGACTGATCCAACGATAGAGGGGACTTGTCCCAAACCTTCAACAGATGAAGCTGAAGCGTCCTTGTATGAAACTGCGCAAAGGGAACTGCCTCGAATGAGGCCACCACTAACCCCACCAGCCTCATCCCTAGCCGGATGGCCGGACGAGGGGCCGACAAGAGAAGCCAAACTAATTCCTGAATCAAAAGAATCTTGGCCTGGGGCAGAAACACCCTGGCCTGCGAAGTGTCCAGAGACATTCCCAGAAAGGTCACTACTCTGGACGGAGAAAGAGAAGACTTGGGGTGGTTGACCACCCAACCGAACCTCTCCAGAGTGGACACCACCACTCTGGTGTCCAACTCCGCTTGGTTGAAAGAGGAGGCCATGATCAGAAGATCGTCCAAATAGGGCACAATGCGGATACCCTGAACCCTTAGCAGAGCCATCACCCCTGCTAGCACCTTGGTGAACACCCGAGGAGCCGAGGTGAGACCGAAAGGGAGTACCACAAACTGAAAATGCTGATCCTCCACCACGAACCTGAGAAACCTCTGGTGTGCTGGAAAAATTGGAACGTGTAGATAAGCATCCTTGATGTCTATGGACGTCAGAATGTCTCCCTGACGAAGAGAGTGAATGGCCGAACGCAGCGTTTCCATGCGGAATTTCCGTGGCCGGATGAACCTGTTGAGAAACTTCAGATCCAAGATGGGTCGGACCGATACGTCCTTCTTGGGTACCGTGAACAGATTGGAATAAAAACCCCTGCCCTGATCCGAAGGGGGCACTGGGCAAATGACAGCCATGTCCAGAAGGTTCTGTACTGCTAACAGGAGCCCCTGCGCCGCTAGAGGTTCCGAAGGCATCCGAGACCTGAAAAATCTGGAAGGGGGGCGGAGCTCGAACTCCAGCTTGTAACCGGAAGACACCACTTCCCAGATCCATCTGTCCGAGACCTCTTGATCCCAGGGCTTAGAGCCCCAACTGTATCCTGGACGGGCACGTCCTCTGCCCCTGCTCCCAGAATCTCCTCTGGAAGAGGGGAATGCAAATCCCCTGCCAGATCTGGCCCCACGAAAGGAGGGGGTAAAGGAAGGCGCCCCCCGAAAGGGACGGCGTTGTTTCTTGCGTTAAGGTAACCTACCACCCTTGGTAACAGAGTCCAATGTCTCTCCAAAAAGCCGTAATCCAACAAAGGGTAGAGCCGTTAGTGACTTCTTGGACATAAAATCTGCCGCCCACTGGCGCAGCCACACCGAGCGCCGAATAGTGACCAGCAGCGCCGATGTCCTACCACACATCATCAAAGTGTCATCCAAGGCTGTCAACACAAAGGATAAAAACAACTCACATCGTTTAAGGCTAAGGAACTCAGCACTACCAGGACGCAGCCCGGAAGAAGTCAACAGGTCCCTGACCACGGACCTGGCAGCCATTAGTGCCGATGCGCAAACGGGCCGCATGGCTGACCCAACGCTAGCAAAACCATGACAAGCCATCTGGTCAATACGTTTATCCTCTCCATCCTTGAGAATGGAACAATCAGGTCTATTTAAAACCGAGGAATTGGACAACCCCAAAACCGGTGCATCCACCTCGGGGGGAGATGCCCAGCGCTTAATCGCCTCCGAAGGGAAGGGATATTTCCTATCCCACCCCTGAGGGATGCCAGGGAGCCGGGCCGGCCTGTCCCATTCCTTAGCAATAATTTTGTCAAAATGCCTTTGTGTAGGGAATTCCAAGCGCGGCCTAGATTCCTCAAACAATTCACCCTTCTGCTGTGACACCTCCTCAGGAGGAGAAATATTCAGAACCTCTAACATCAGAGCCAGAGCGTGAGGAGTATCGGAGGATCTCCCCAAGTCACCAAGCTCGGCATCAGCGCCAAAGGACTGCTCATCGTCCGAAATATCAGAATCCTCATAAACTTCCCCTTCCTCTAGCGGGGAATAATCAGACCAATCCAGATTATTAACATCCTCCTGGTCCTCCACCAGCGGAGCCGGCGACAAATGCTTTCTCTTAGTCGGGGCCTTACGGGCAACCGAGCTGGAGATAATTTTTTCAAGGTTAGCCAATCTTGCACACATCTCAGATTGCAGCTCCCGGCCCATGACAACGTCACACGGGGTGCGTGTCAAGGTGGGAGGAGGAGACGAAGCGACTGGCGGTGCTGACCCAGACGCCTGGGGTTCGGACTGCCGCGTGATAGTCTGCTGTGCACAAAGTATACACAGAAGTAAATCGTCCCCAGAAATGGATACCCCACACAACATACACTTCCGGGGATGCCCCGAAGGGGCCCCGAGCCCAGTATCCGGGGATGCCTCCATAAGGTGAACTTTTTTAGGAATAGTCGCTATGACCCAGGGAATTACGCCACTAGACAACCCGGGATGCCCCTTTAATGTCCCGAGTGGGAGGATTTATGAGCAATAATGAACCCAGTGATTAAGGATCGGGAGAGACCCCCTAAATGCTACTGGAGATCCTCCTGAACCACCACCTGGAAGACACAGAGGGACTAATAAGGCTATGGCCAAGACACCCATACAGCATAAAGATAGGGAAGAAAGGAAAAGGGGGCATAGGCCACTCACGGAACCGCGGAGCTGGAATGGCGACCAAGAAGAATCCTCCTGATGCTGCTGACAGAAGAGGAGAAGAGGAGAAGAGGAGAAGGGGGCGTGGTCAGCGCGGGACGCCGAGCCACGCCCCCCCCCTCCTCCTACACAATGCAGAGCTCCGCAGCGGCGCCGGGGAAAGATGGGGGCGGGCAGCGGTGACGCGCGCAACACCGGCCCCGCCTCCAGTACATCGTGAGGAGAAATCTCCTCAGAGAAAAAAGGCGCCAAGAACCGGCCGGCGCCGCAGCAAGAAGTGCGGCCGCCGTGCCCGGTCACAACGTGAAAAACACACACACACACACACACACACACACACACACACACACAGAGAGCCTAGCAAAACAGCAGGGACGGGTCCCGGCCCTGCGCCGACGGACCGGCCCCGCCCCCCCCCCCCCCACTAATGTGTAGTATGATATGGCGTGAGGGAACTGCCTCCGCCATTGAAGACAGAGACAAGATGGGGGGGGGGGGGGGAGATAAGAACAGGTCCTTACAAGGTTCATAGCGAAAAAGGCTACAGCGCTAAAGTAAAACATTTAAAGAAACACTAAACACACAACATGAAAGAGATACTTCCACATACCCCCTGGGACTAATAAAGGAGGGACCCACACCCCCATCCCCACTGAGGAAAAGGGAATTGGGGAGGGCCAATGAAAATTAAATCAAGGGACAGGGCATCCCAAACCGGGGTCACCAACCCGGTGTAACCGCCTACCCTCTCATATAGGGTCTCACGGTGGAGCATAGCTCCTGAGCACCTAAGGTGCTGATATACCCTCGCCTGGACCCTCAGCCGAGGCTGGGAGGCATATGGATTTCTGGGGAAAAAAGGTCCAAACGGAAATAAATAAATAGCGGGCCGGGAGTCATCCCGGCTACCTGAAATCCCCCTGTGCAAGGAGGAGCCATCATCTTCTGACTTGCTCGCCGTCTGCAGAGATGGAAAACTGGGTGATGAGTGGGAGGTCCCAGGTATTTATGGATCAGGGAGGGGCTTTCTTTTTTGCTATCATCTCTGCAGGAACGCCCACTTCAGGTCGGTATTACCCACATGTTATGGATATCTTGAAGCGGGGTGTGTGACATACTTAGAATACTCACCTCACCACGCTCACAGACAAGCGGCGGACAAGACAGTGCGCCCGCCGCCGCCTCCCGCACGTCGCTCTGACAGGGCGCGCGCCAGCGCCGGCCATTCACAAACGTATACTCTATATATACTCCACTGTATATCGTAAATTACGAGGACACCCTTTGCCTGAGATACAGGTGGAAATAAATGAAATTATTCAGACAGCAGTATATCAGGGTATCATCAATATAAAGATCCAGAAGTACTTGATTAATGAATATCCACTGACACCTCTTTTCTATATACTTCCCAAGATTCATAAAAGCACTACTAACCCGCCCGGAAGACCTATTGTAGCGGGGACGAACTCTGTATTTCAGCCGTTGGCCACCTTTCTTGACCGAATCCTTCAACAAAAGGTAATTCAGACACGTTCTTTTTTGCTCGATACGGGTGATTTCCTTAACAAACTAGGTCAGATTGATATTATTCCACCTGATACTTTCCTTTGTAGCATGGATGTAACGTCCCTGTACACCTCGATCCCACACAATGATGGGATCAACGTGATACGCGAAGTGCTTACAACCATGGATAGTTCCCCCGAGTTCAATATTTTTTGCTTGAAACTTTTGGAGGTTGTACTAATTAGGAATTACTTCAGATAACAAGATGAGTTCTTTTTGCAGTTACAGGGTACTACCATGGGGTCAAATGTGGCCCCAGCCTATGCGAACTTATTTATGGCAGAATTTGAAAAAGAACATGTCTATACTGACATGGATTTCATTAATCATGTTCTTGTCTGGTTTCGTTATATTGACGATATATTTTTTATCTGGCAGGGCCCCGAATCAGACCTTCTCTCCTTTAAGGACAAATTGGACCATAAAGTTACCACCATATCCTTCACCCTTGAATATAGTCGGACACAGGTACATTTCCTGGACGTTTTGGTCATTAATTCTAATTCCCAATTGATCACGGATTTATATCAAAAACCTACGGATTGTAACACTTATCTTCATGCCAATAGCTTCCATCCCAAGAGATTGAAGGAGGGGCTACCATATAGTCAGTTCATTCGTATTCGACGTATCACCTTTGATGATGAAACTTTTCTTAAACGTGCTGACGAAATGTCTCAGGATTTTCTCCACAGGGGTTACGACCCACAGATCATTAGCCAGGCCAAAGCCAAGGCGCTCTCCAAGACTAGGGAATCTCTACTTAAACATAACCCTCGTATAAATAAACAACGTCTTCCCTTTCCTTTGGTATACTCTGTGAGATCACCTCAGGTAGAACATGTCATCAGGAAGCACTGGCATATTTTGCGTGGTGATCCAAAGTTGTCTGATGTTTTCTCTCAACCCCCCTTAATAGTTAGGAAAAGGCCGCCTAATATACGATCAAGCCTTATTAGGGCTGATACAAGGGCGCCGGAATTAAGTTTCAGTGCCAATTTCAGGTACTAAGTGGCTCACACAGAGAAACAAACCTATTGGAATGTACAGTTGTGGACACTGTGGGCAGTGTAGTCATGTGTCAAAAGGGGATTCTTTTACGCACCCACATTCAGGTAAACGGTACAGGATTAGACAGTTTTACAATTGCTCCAGCATCTATGTGGTCTACCTCATAAAATGCCCGTGTGGCCTAGGTTATGTGGGTAAAACCACAAGGGAAATACGCACACGGATCTGTGAACACCGCAGCTGCATCAGACGTGGTGATCTAACCTCTGCACTAGCCCGCCATTTTATGGAAAAGGGGCACCAAATTAGCCAATTACGGTTTACGGTCATAGATAGTGTAGAACCACCTCGACGTGGTGGTGATCGAAACAGAATTTTACTCCAGAGAGAGTTGCACTGGATCTATAAATTAGATACTAGGTCTCCAAGGGGACTGAATGAAGATATAGATTTTTCAGCATTTTTTTGAAAATGGGTGGAGTAGTTAGTATTGTTTTTTTATATGTAAATACATTTTTCTGCTTTTTTTCCCTTTAATTTCTGCAGGGGGATCCCCCTTTAAAGTGCTCTTTTTCTTTCTAAAAATCTATTTTTTAGCTATAATTATGTGCAAAGTTCTTGTTTGGGAGGAGTCCCCCCTTAATAAAGTATATTGTGTAGGCAAATGTTTAAATGTTATCTGTGTGTATTGTACTAATGTGATATATCTCTATCTCAGGCATACTACAAGTCATCCGGTCTATCAGAATCTAGAGCCTCCACGCTTTCCCTTTAAAGCTTTCTGCTACAAACAATTCCTGCACGCCTCGTCAATATTATGTCTGTTTGTTTCTGTTTACAATTTGAATAAAGCTTGTTTTAGCTGGAGGCGCCTTAGGTCGCCGCCCCGTGTGCCGCCGCCATTTGGATGGTTTGTTTAAACCATCAACTGAGCAGCTGGCTGGGACGGCCGTCTGGGGATGTGACGTCAGCACGCGCCTGATTGGCTGCACGCTGGCAGTCACTGATTGGCCGGCCAAGGGAAAGATGGCGGTTTTAAGGAGCTGACATGCGATGCAGCTACATCGCTCAGCTGAGGAAGGGGCTCTGCTGCCCCGAAATGTCCCTTACACGAGCGATCCTCTCTCCACCCTTGTTCTCTGGTAAAAAGTACTGCCTGTTATTATGTGTGTTTATGTGTTGTTCATGGTGCACTGAATATTTATGTTTTGTACTTGCGCTATAATACTCTGCTGAGACCAGGTACTTTTGCTAAGCAGGCTCATATGACAAACTTAAATGTGTACCCCTGCATGATTGCACGAGGTTAGGCATATCCAGTTTATTCATTGTATTGGTTATTATGCGTTTAGTTCTCAGATTCTTTCTATGAGTTTAAGCCTATGTTTATGTGCAACCAGTAGGTGGCAGCACTTACTCAATGATTCTATTTAGTGATAACATGTTTTGATGGTCAGAATCATAGTATTGTGGCAATTGATGCTGACTGTGAGAGATGTCATTCTGTTTGAGCTTTGTAACTTTTGATGACTGCTATACAAATCAGATGATTCTTGTAAACTTTTCCTAATTGATAAACAAATCCCCAGCATTGAAAAGCAGTTAATGAGAAGCCGGGAGAATTAAACAATCCAAACTATCAACTATAACAATGAAAACTATCACCATACAGGGGATCCAAGAAAATGCAAACCAAGGGTGGGTTGGAGCACGACGTACTGTATACTCATAATATCAATTCTACAAGTAATCATAGAATTGTATTATTCTTAGTATACAGTACGTCCTGCTCCAAATCTAATACTTACAGTTGGGACATCCAATAGCAGTGTCCATAAAGTAGGGTGGGATCCCCAAGAAAAAACAGCAGCAACAGGCAGTTTAAACCACTGCCACCTGCAGAACCTTTCGGCCAAAAACAGCATCAGCTGAGGCCCTAACATCAACCTTGTAAAACTTTGAAAAGTTATGAACAGAAGACCAAGTAGCGGCCTTGCAAACTTGTTCAACAGAAGCCTGGCGCTGAAAAGCCCAAGAGACACCAATAGCACGAGTGGAATGAGCAGTAAGGTGGAAGGGAGGATTCTTCCCCTTAGCAGAGTAGGCCTGAATCACAGCCTGATGAATCCACTTGCTGATAGTAGACTTGGCAGGAGCCAAACCCTTCCTAGGACCAGAAGGGACCACAAAAAGAGCATCAGTTTTCCTGAAAGGTGCAGTAGCCACCAGATAGTACTTCAGACACCTAACCACATCCAAAGAGTGCAAAACTCTCTCCTTAGCATTGCTAGGATTAGGGTACAAAGAAGGAAGAACAATATCCTGATTCAAATGAAAAGCAGACACTACCTTAGGCAGAAAGTCAGGTTTGAAACGAAACACCACCTTGTCCTGGTGTCTCTCATAGTAAAGGGGCTGAATGGACAGCGCCGCCAACTCAGACACACGCCTGACAGAAGTGATAGCCACCAGAAATACAACCTTGAGAGTAAGAATGGCCAAGGCAGCTGTGATGCCCAGCGGGACACCAGCCTTCTGTAAGCAGGCAACCCCCAATCTCCACCGCCGCTTCTGCCTATAGTCAAGCCCCCGCTTGCCGGGACGCTAGGCACGCCTCACCGGACACGGTTGCCCCCAGGTCTTAATAGGCGTTAAGGATGGCTGCTTACGGTGAAGGCCGATGAACCACAAGGGTATCCCGAAGCCGAGGTCGTTCACAGGTAGTCAATCCGGAGGGTGCGTCAGAGTACAGGGATGAGACAGGTGCGTAGTCAGGGGTAGCCAATGGGTCAAGCCAGGAGGTCAGAGATCGCAGGGTATCCAGAGGGGCAGGCAGGTTCGCAGTCAGACAAAGCAGAGGTCGGTACAGGCAGCAGACAGGGATGGTCGATCAAGCCGGGTCAGGATCAGATAACAGCTAACAGAATCACACCCTAATCACAAGAGACTATCACGGGCACTGAGTGCTGGGCTGACTCCATATTTATTTGGGAATCGACCAATGGCCACCCTGGGGGGGAGTGTATGTGCTGATTGGTGTAACTTACAACACTGTGAGTGATTGGACACACTATCCAGGGGCTGGTCAGTCTTGGCTGCAGGGCTGATCAGCCCCTGATTCCCATCAGGTGTGGAGCACTCTGCGCTGCCTGCCACTCACAGCACAGCGCCTCCTAGTGGCAAAATTTACAGACTGCGGGACGCGCGCCTGCACAGCTAGAGAGGGGCAAGGGAGGCTGCCAGAGTGACGCGCCGCGCTCCCAGCAGCAGGAGTGCTGCGTCGCCCCGCGGACGCTCGCCGCCTGCCCCCTGGCAGAGGTAAATTCCTTACAGCAGCATCCTGCACAGGTTCAAAGGGAGCACCCTGCAAGGCTGACAGAACCAAGTTCAGATCCCAAACAGGCACCATATGCTTACGTGGGGGACGCACATGAGTGACCCCCTGGAAAAAAGTCCTGATCAGAGGGTGCTGAGCAAAGGACTTCTGGAAGAAAATAGCCAGGGCAGAAACCTGACCTTTCAGAGTACTGAGTTGGAGCCCCATCTCCAACTCATGCTCACACCAGTCAATGTAGGCACGCCAAACCCTGTAGTAAATGGAAGAGGAAGACTTCTTCCTAGCTTTAATCAAAGTATCCACAACCAAGGAAGACAGCCCCTTCTCCATCAAGATGGAGGTTTCAGCAGCCAAGCCGTCAAAGCCAGAGTTTGTAAATTGGCGTAGTGAGCCCTGAGTGAGCAGATCTGGCAGCAAGGGCAGAGCGTACTGATTTACTGCCAGCTGCACCACGTCTGCGAACCACACTCTTCTTGGCCACCCGGGGGCCACCAGAATTGCTGGCACCCCTTCCAGAGCAATCTTCCGCAGAACCCTTCCCAGCAGGGGAATTGGAGGGAAGACATACAGGAACTGAAACTCCTTCCATGACATTGCTAGCGCATCTGAGGTCAGGGCCAGAGGATCCCTGGAGAGAGAGACAAAAGCTGGAAGCTTGTGATTGTGGCGGGACGCAAACAGATCCACATCTGGTTGGCCCCAACGGTGACACAGAGATTGAAACACCCTGCTGCATAGGGACCATTCTCCCTGGCGAGAGGTCCCCCTGCTCAGAGAGTCCGCCAGGTGATTTTCCACCCCCGGGATGTACACAGATGAAATGCAGGGGACATTGGCCTCCGCCCAAGTCAGGATCAGAGACGCTTCCTGGAGGGCCCCCTTGCTCCTGGTCCCTCCCCGATGATTGATGTAGGCAACTGCCGTCTGGTTGTCCGAGCGCACCTGAACAGGTAGGCCCCAAAGATGAGTAGTCAAGCGAGCCAGAACTAACCTGATTGCCCGCAGCTCCAAGACATTGATAGGTGTGTGGGCCTCCTGAGGGCCCCACCTCCCCTGGAACCGCAGGGACTTCCAGAAACCCCCCCAACCTGACAGACTGGCATCTGTGGTGACCGTCTCCCAGGAAGGGGCAAGAAAGGATCTGCCCCCCAACAGGTTCCTTGAGTCCATCCACCACAAGAGGGACCTCCTGACCAGGGGGGAGAGCACACAGACCCTGTCCAGGGACGCTGGGTCCTTGTCCCATACAGAAAATAGGTGAAGTTGCAGAGGCCTCAAGTGGAACTGAGCATAAGGGACCGCTTCGAAGCACGCCACCATCAGGCCCACCAGCTGCATCCCCTGCCTGATGGAGGGATGGGAACAAGCTAGGAGGGACTGAGCCTGTGCAATCAGACTGTCCACCTTCTGCTGAGGAAGGAAGATCCTTGCCTGAACTGTATCCAGATTCATTCCTAGGAATGGAGTTACCAAGGAAGGGGACAGTCAGGACTTGGGGTGGTTGATCACCCATCCAAATGACTCCAGAGTGGACACCACCAGCTGAGTATCCAACTCTGCCTGATGTAGAGACTGGGAAGTGATGAGGATGTCGTCCAGATGGGGAAGCACGCGGACGCCCTGACATCTGAGCAGAGACATCACGCCAGCCAGCACCTTGGTGAACACTCTGGGAGCTGAAGTGAGGCCGAAGGGCAAGGCCACAAATTGGTAGTGTTGATCAGAGCGAACCTGAGGAACCTTTGATGACCTGGGAACACAGGAATATGAAGGTAAGCATCTTAGATGTCCACAGAAGTCATGAAATCCACTTGGCGCAGGGAACTGATAGCAGAGTGCAGAGTCTCCATGCGAAAGCGCCTGCCCCTGACAAACTTGTTGAGAATCTAAGTCCAGGATGGGCCTGACAGAACCATCCTTTTTGGGTACTGTGAATAGGTTGGAATAAAAGCCCTTGCCTTTTTCTCTTAAAGGGACCTGGCAGATGACCCCCAGCTCCAGGAGGCCTTGCACTGCTTGCACTAGCTCCTGAGCTGACACAGGGTCCTGAGGAATCCGGGATCTGATAAATCTTGAAGGAGGATCCGCAAACTCCAACTTGTAACCGGAGGACACTACCTCCTGAATCCACCGGTCTGAGACATGAAGCCTCCAGACGTGGGCGAAGTGCTGCAGCCGTCCCCCCACCCGGATGGGTGAGGGCGCCCGGGCGCCCCATCATGCCTGAGGGAGCTTGGGAGAGGATTTCGCTTTGGGACTCCAGGAGGAGCCAGGACGTCCACGTCCTCTGCCTCTACCCCCGAAATCTCCCCGGGCCCCAGGGAAAGAAACCCCCCTTCCCTGTCTTGCACCACAATAAGGGGAGGAGAAGGAACCCTGACCCCGAAAGGGCAGAGATTGCCACCTGCGCTGGGGTAACCTGCCTCCCTTAGCAAAAAGGTCCAGGCGGTCTCCAAACAGACGCAGTCCTTTAAAGGGAAAACCAGTGAGGGCCTTCTTGGCAGCATTGTCAGCAGCTCACTGGCGCAGCCAAACCGAGCGGCATATAGCCACCACAAGGGCAGAAGTTCTGGCACACATTCTGATGGTGTCATCCAATGCTGATAGGACAAAATTTACAAAAACATCACAACTGGAGAGTGCATTAAACACCTCACAAGGCAAATCATCAGGGGCACTATCAAGCATATTTCTCATAAGGGTTCTAGTGGCCACAGTAGTAATGGCAGAGGCACAGACCGGGCGCAGCGCCGTCCCCGCAAATGCAAAGGCGTGGGATGCCAGCTGATCAATACGCCGGTCTTCGGTATCCCGCAGGGTAGTAGAATCAGGGGAATGCATGACAGAGGTGTTAGATAGCCCTAGGATCGGTGCATCCACCTTGGGGGGGGGGGGGGGGGGGGGGATGACCAACATTTAACCACCTCAGCAGGAAAGGGATACTTCCTATCCCAACTCTTTGGAACCCCGGGAAGTTTACTGGGGCGCTCCCATTCCTTGAGCACAAGGTTATGGAAATGTGCCTGCTCTGGAAATTCCAAACGTGATCTTGCTGTATGGAAAAGCTCCCCTCTTTGCCTGGGAGCCTCAACAGATGAGAGATGGACAGAACCTCAAAAATCTGGGTCAATAATCTGTCAGTGTCATCCAGAGCCCAGGGGTCAGAGCCAGAATCGTCATGATCCCTTGGTCTCTCATCAGATGAGCCTGAATCAGAAAAGAGCTCCCCTTCATCAGACGGGGTATAGCCACACAGATTCCAAAACTCCTCAGTTCCCATAGGGAAAACAGTAACATTAGGCGTCAAGTGCCGCTTCTTAGCAGGGGCCTTACGCGCTAAGGACTTCGCAATAATCTGTTCAACAGTAGCCAGTCTAGAAGACACATCAGACTGAGAATCCCCACTAGTATGCAATTCAGCAGGAGTGAGATTTAAGCTTGGGGGAGTAGGTGAAGTGAAACGAGGTGCAGCCACTGGCAGGCCAGATTGCAATGCAAGCACCTGCTCAACACAGGGTACACAGACCCGCACCTTGTCAGCGTCAGCATGAGGCTGCCCACACGCTACACACAGCCGGTCTTGTCCCAAAGGGACCCCGGTCACATTATCCTGGGATGCCTCCATATGGTGATTATAGCGGCGCTATACGCCGATAGGGAATAACGCTATATAGCAACCCTGGATGCCCCAATAACCCGCTAGGGAAGTGGGAGTATAATTTTTACAAGGCCTACAAGTAATATAATAAAACAGGGCCGGGAGAAGCCAAGAAGGGTTCGTCCCGCCTGAAAGACATAAGCAGACAAGACCTTAAGTACATCGTAACAAAAGTGAAGGAGATAAAGCCGCCCGCGAGGGCACTTACGGACCGCGGTAGATAGGAGTCCGTCGCGCATAGGCCAACCAAGCAGAAAAGATGGCGTCGGAATACCTCGAGGGGCGGGCCAGTAACAGCGATGACGCGGAACGTGCCAAAGACGGGCCCCGCCCCCCCCGAAGTGCGCGAAGCCAGAAAGGCCAACAGCCAATGATGACGCACCAGCGCCTGAGGTAATGCCGCCGCCAAGCACGGAACCAAGTAAGTGCGCGGTGGCGGCGGCAAATTTAAAAAGCAGTAAAGACAAGTCAGCGCGGCGGCTGACACAAGAATAAAGGCATGTGAAAGGAGAAAGCACAGACTGCATAACATACATATCTATACACATACACACACACACACCCTCTTTTCCCCCGAAGACTACAAGGAGGATGAGGGAGGACGGCGGCCACTTAAATAGGGCCCACCGATAGGCAGGGGCAAGGGGCAATAGTGCGGGAGGGGCATCCCATAGAGGCTCACCATAAGCCTGAACCGCCTACCCTTTGGTGGGGGATTGCGGTGGAGCAGCGCTCATAAGCACCAACGGCGGTGCTGCCTACCTTCACCCGACCAGCGCATATTACTAGTGGAACGGGTGAGAATAGTCCTACAGGGCTGCAGGTTAATAACCCCGCTCACCTGCGAGTAGTAGAGAGCCAATTTCTCGTCCTTTGCAGCCAGAGCCCTTTGCATTGTTTACATTGTTCGGCAAAGGGCTCTGATTGATTTTAATGGGGAGAGGGAGTGGTCGCATCCCCAGTGGCGAGTGCCCCCATCCACGCCTAACTGAATGGCTGGGGCGGGAGCATGAGCACCAGCTGTCAAAACCAAATAGCTCTGATTATACGAGAGCCCACACATGAGCAGTTGGAGCAGGGAAAGGTTAGTGATTACCGGCGCCCCAGTGGCCGACCCATAAATCTTTTAGATTCCAGGGCCAGCCTGGGTAGATTTTGTTCCGCTTTAAGTCAGTGGTTTCCAGGGATGCAGCACACCCCTAAGTTTATTTGATAGTTACTTTGCTCATTGGAAGTGTGCTTTCTTTTTTAAAGAGGAACATCGGCGGGAGGTTAAAACCTCACTGGACTGCTGCCCCCTCCGGTTTTACATTTGGGCAGTTTGTACTCACCTCGTCAGGGCATCCATTTTTTAGGTCCCCCCGGATTCCGAGCAAACTCTCGACGGGCAGCGCCATCTTGCATCCCATCAGGTACTGTGCCCGTCCCTCGATCTTGCGCCTGAGCAGAGCCAAAGGGTCGCGAGTCCTTGCTGAGCGGCGTGGGACTGTGAAGAGCAAGGTTAAGCAAGCAGCGGGGAGAGAATCGGGCCCTGAGGCAGCCGGATGTTAATGCATCAGGCAGCGGAAACATCCAAAAGGTGGGGGGCGTACATCAGCCATAATTGTGTTTTATGCTCTGAATGGGGTTCTAGAAATACCCCAATTACCTGTTCTAAAAGCCGCACAACCACAGTAGAATTATTAGATAAAAATATAAGTAAGAATTTATTAAAATGTCAAAAATTAATATCCAATTAAACATACGACGAATAAACAATTAAAGACAAGGTTAAAAAACATACAGACACAAAGCTCAAAGAGTAATGAATATATGTACACATTAACGATAAAAAGATATATATAATAAATTATGGGTAAGTAGGGTTAAAGTGCAAAAGGAGAGACCGTGGGCGATTAAACTAAAGTGCCAACATATATATTACAATGTAGTAATATAAACCTTGTGATTATCAAACAAAGTGCAGGTGCAAACCGATATGCCAGATCAATCTAGATGCAAAGTATAAATAAAGTGCTAAAGCGTGCCATATGAAAAATAGCAACCTACTTGAACCCAAATATTATGACCAATGAAATACAAAAACAAAACAAATTACATCACCAATGTATATGGAGTTGGGGTCCCCCCGCAGCAAACGCCAACGCGTTGCGTGGCCGAGCGCCACTTCACCAGGGCATGTAACTTGCTGCCTCTCCCTCTCCCCATTTATACTTTTACCCTCATGTTCCTCTTTAACTTGGTAGAGCCCCTACTACATCCGAGATACAATGTACAATTAACACATTATAGCCACAGTTACATTTATGTTACTGGGATTTATGTAATAGAGCATGCAGCAGCCTTTGTGAGGTACACAGAAAGTGTAAAAAAAAAAAAAAAGCGTGGTGTGCATAGCCAAGGAAAACAAGTCGCTGCTGAGGCAGCAGCATCATCTGAGGTTTAAAGAGGAACAAAACCCACCTGCGTCGGCCCAGAATTTATAAGATTCCAGGGCCGGCTGCTGGCTTTTCACTGGGGCATCCCGAATTGGGATGCCCCACTGTGTGAACCCCAAGGTGCCCGTAAAAAGGTCACCTTTCTATGCTTCAACGGCGCATGCACAAGGCTCTCATCCAATGGGAGGCGCTGCTGTAAATACGTTATTCGGCCAGTGGCTCTCATTGTTTTGAATGGGAAGCGCAAGCTGCTGCATCCACTGTAGCATGCACGCACTCCCGCCCGAGCTTTTCAAATATGCTGGAGCGTGCATGAGGCTGGGGATAGGGGAACGTGGCAGTGTGAAATCCCCATTCATTTTAATTAGTTCCCTTTGCCAACGGATGAATGAAGTAAATACAGCAAGGGGCTCTGATCGGACGAGAGCCCGCACATCCACCATTGGAGTGGGGAGAGCTTTTAGTGGATTTTATTGGGGGGGGGGGGGGGGTCCACACAGCGGGGATGCCCTGGGGGCACGGAACAAAACCTGGAAAGTCAAATTCCTTTTGTTCTGCTTGAAGTATTTTGCTGCCTCTAATAGGTTTTCCTCCAGGACCACACTGCATTTAGCTCCATCCATTTTCCCATTATCAGTGACCAGCTTCCCAGTCCCTTTTAAAGAAAAGCATCCCCACAGAATGATGTTGCCACCACCATGATTCATGGTGTGTTCAGGATGATGTGAAGTAATTGCTTTCCTCCACACACACAGCGTTTGCCATTTAGGCCACAAAGTCCACCTATGGTCTCATCTGACTGGAGCACCTTCTTTAGGGTTTGGAACCGAATTGTCTGGTTATCACAAAATACAAGTACAAAATTTACAAAATATAAAAGCAATACTCTATGAACCCCCCCAAAAAAGAAAATGTATACCTCACTTAGCTGCTCCTCAGTTTCTTCAAAAAGGGAGTGCTTGAGATAAAACAGAAAGCCTTTCCCATAGTCCGGGGGTGAATCTCTGGAAAGAACTCGTTCTATTACCTCAGAAATAGACAGACATGACATCTTGTAGTAAGGAAGTGCTAGGTGGGAGTTCTTTGTGTCCAAGCTAAGGAACAAAAAGGCCACAAAAAGTATAAATGTTATATATTACACAATACAGTACCGTACAAAAAGTATACTTGTACTATACACATCTGACATGTCACTTTCTGGGGTATTTCACACCCTCCACTTCAAACACTGAGTCATCTTGCTGCAGATTTTAATCAAAGTTCCTGATGAACAAAAGGGACAGCAGAATCATCCCACTGCAATTACTAAATGAGCACTATCGCGAAAAATACAATTCTGTGTTTACTCACCTTGTAGAATTGGTATTATAAGTATGCAGCACGTCCTGCTCCAAATAATGATTCATAACAGATAGGAATTACCTCCGCCAGAGGGTGCTTGACTGCAGAGATAAAAGAAAAAAGCAAAAAGAGGCCCCTCCCGGTGCCATATATACCCGGGACCTCCCACAAATTCCCCAGTATTAAAAAGCAGTAAGGAGAACCAGGAGAAGCCAATGATAATTAACAACGTTAACAAGGATAACAATTACCATACAGAGGATCCAAGATAATGCAAACAGGGTGGGGTGGAGCAGGACGTGCTGCATACTTATAATACCAATTCTACAAGGTGAGTAAACACAGAATTGTATTATTCTAAGTATGCAGCACGTCCTGCTCCAGATAATGATTCATAACAGATGGGACATCCAATAGCAGTGTCCATAAATAGGGTGGGATCCGCAAAAGCAACAACGCACAGTTCAAACCACTGCCGCCTGCAGAACTTTGTGGCCAAAAACAGCATCAGCTGAGGCCCGAACATCAACCTTGTAAAAACTTGGAAAAAGTATGAACAGAAGACCAAGTAGCAGCCTTACAAACTTGTTCAACAGAAGCCTGGTGCTGAAAGGCCTAGGAGGCCCCAACAGCACGTGTAGAATGAGCAGTAACACAGAAAGGAGGATCCTTTCCCCTAGCAGAATGGGCCCTAAAAATAGCCTGACGAATCCATTTGCTAATAGTAGACTTAGCAGGAGCCAGACCCTTCTTGGGATCTGAAGGGACCACAAACAAGGCATCAATCTTTCTAAAAGGTGCAGTAGCCACCAAGTAGAACTTCAAATTCCTGACCACATCCAGGGAATGTAAGGCCCTCTCCTTGGAATTACCAGGATTAGGGCACAAGGAAGGAAGCACAATGTCCTGATTGAGATGGAAGGCAGAGACAACCTTAGGCAAGAATCCAGGTTTAAAGCGGAAAACCACCTTGTCCTGGTGTCTCTCAAAGTAGGGGGCCTGAATAGAAAGGGCCGCCAACTCCGAAACACGCCTGACCGAAGTGATAGCCACCAAAAAGGCAACTTTAAGAGTAAGAATAGACAGAGCACAGGCTCAAATGGAGGGCCCTGAAGGGCAGACAAAACCAAATTCAAATCCCAAACTGGCAACAGAGGTTTGCGAGGGGGGCGCACATTACCAACCCCTGAAAGAAGGTCTTGACCAGAGGATGTTGAGTGAAAGATCTCTGGAAGAAAACAGCCAAGGCAGAAACGTGACCCTTGAGCGTGCTGAGCTGAAGACCCAGATCCAGACCATGCTGAAGGAACTCCAGAATCCTAGGAATGGAAAACACCCGACAGGGAAGGACCCTAGACTCACACCAGTCAATGTAGGTCCACCAGATCCTATAGTAGATGGTAGAAGAGGATTTCTTCCTAGCCCTAATTAGAGTATTAACCACAGAATCAGAAAGTCCCTCATCCCTTAAGATGGAGGTTTCAGCAGCCAGGCCGTCAAAGCCAGCGTTTGTAAATAGGGATGGCATAGCCGCCCCTGAGTGAGAAGGTCCGGGACCAGGGGCAGAACGTACTGATCTACTGCCAGCTGAATGATATCTGCGAACCACACCTGTCTTGACCAATGAGGGGCCACCAGGATTGCCGGCACCCTTTCCTGAGCCAGCTTGCGCAGAACCCTGCCCAACAGGGGGAATGGAGCAAAAAAAGATACAGGAAACGGAACCCCTGCCAGGAGTCAGAGCATCCACCGCAAGGGCCAGGGGATCCTGGGACAGAGAGACAAAGACTGGGAGCTTGTGATTGTGGTGGGATGCAAACAGATCCACTTCCGGAACCCCCCAACGGTGACACAGGAATAGGAAGACCTCGCTGCTGAGAGACCATTCCCCCAGGCGAGAAGTCCCCCTGCTCAGAAAATCTGCCTCCAGATTCTCCACCCCCGGAATGTACACTGCTGAGATGCAAGGGACATTGTCCTCCGCCCAGGACAGAATCATGGACACTTCCTTGAAGGCACTGTTGCTCCGAGTCCCTCCCTGATGGTTGATGTAGGCAACCGCCGTCTGGTTGTCTGAGCGAACTTGGACCGGCCAGCCCCACAGGTGAAGAGTCAATGGGCCCAGAACCAACCGAACTGCCCTCAGTTCCAGGATGTTGATAGGAGCATGGGCCTCCTGAGGGCCCCACAGCCCCTGGAATTGAAGGGATTTCCAGAAGCCCCCAACCTGACAGACTGGCATCCGTGGTGACTGTCTCCCAACAGGTTCCTCGAGGCCAGCCACCACAAGAGGGACCGCCGAGCCAGAGGGGACAGAACAAAGGCCCGATCCAGCGACAGTGGACTCTTGTCCCAGACCGACAATAGATGGAGCTGAAGAGGTCTCATGTGGAACTGTGCATAGGGAAGGGCCTCGAAGCAGGACACCATCTGTCCCACCAGCTGCATCCCCTGCCGGATGGAAGGGTGAGGGCAGGACAGAAGGGAATGAAATTGAGCTTGCAGAGAGTCCACCTTCTGCTGAGGAAGAAAAATCCTGGCCTGAACAGTATCCAGATTCATGCCCAGGAAGGAAGTCACCAGAGACGGAGACAGGGAAGATTTGGGGTGATTGATCACCCAGCGAAACGACTCCAGAACTGTCACCACCCGCTGGGTATCCAATACCGCCTGCGGGAAAGACTAAGTGATGAGAAGGTCATCCAGATAGGGAAGAATGCGAATGCCCTGAGCCCTGAGGAGAGTCATGACACCCGGCAGCACCTTGGTGAAGACCCTGGGGGCCGAAGTGAGACCAAAGGGCAGTGCCACAAATTGGTAGTGCTGGTCCGCCAGTGCGAACCTGAGGAATCTCTGATGCCCTGGGAAGACTGGAACATGAAGGTAAGCATCTTTGATGTCTATGGAGGTCATGAAGTCTCCCGGGCGCAATGAACTGATCGCGGAGCGCAGGGTCTCCATGCGAAAGTGCCTGGTCCTGATGAACTTGTTGAGCAGCTTTAAGTCCAGGATGGGTCTGACGGAACCATCCCTTTTGGGAACTGTGAACAGATTGGAATAAAAACCCCGACCTCTTTCCACAGGAGGGACCTGACAGATGACCCCCAAGTCCAGTAGATTTTGCACAGCCAGAAACAGCCCATGAGCTGCCAAGGGGACTAGAGGAATCCGAGAACTGAGAAATCTTGGAGGCGGCCAGGCAGCGAACTCTAGCTTGTAGCCGGAGGACACAACCTCCAGAATCCACCTGTTGTCTCCAGACATGAGCGAGGAGCCGCAGCAGTCCCCCCACCCGGATGGGAGAGGGCGCCCCTTCATGGGTGAGGAGGCTTGGCAACAGATTTGGGCTTGGACCCCTAGGAAGATCTGGAGCGGGCACGACCTCTGCCCCTGCCCCAGAAGTCTCCCCTAGAACCTGCAAAGGAAACCCCTCTCTCGGACCTGGATCCACAGTAGGAGGGAGCAAAGGCCCCCAAACAGGCTGCAACTGCTTCTTACGTTAGGTCCAAGCGATCACCAAATAAGCGCAGCCCCTTAAAGGGGAGCCTCGTGAGGGCCTTCTTAGCAGCGTTATCAGCTGCCCACTGGCGCTGCCAAACAGAGCGGCGTATAGCAACCACCAAGGCAGAGGTTCTACTACACATCCTAATGGTGTCATCTAAGGCAGAAAGGACATATGCAATGAACATCTCACACTGTGACAAGGCCCTGAATTCGGCACTAGACGTATCGTCAGGGGCGCCTTCCAACAGACACTTGAGGAGAGTCCTAACAGCAACAGCAGTAATAGCAGAAGGCAAGGCAGACCCCACACAGGCAAAGGCATCGGAAGCCAGCTTGTCAATGCGCCGGTCCTCACTATCCTTGAGGGTAGTGGAACAGGGGAATGGACCACAGATGTGTTGAACAGCCCCAATACTGGTGCATCCACTTCTGGAGGGGTTAACCAACATTTAACCACATCAGTGGGAAAAGGGTACCTTTTATCCCAGCCCTTAGGGATTCCGGGAAGCCGGCCGGGACGCTCCCATTCTTTGAGAACAAGATTATTGAAATGGGCCTGGAAATTCCAAACGTGGTTTAGCAGTAATGAAAAGTTCCCCCTGTTGCTTGGGAGCCACAGCAGGGAGGGAGATAGAAAGCACATCAAAAATCTGAGTTAACAGTCTATTGGTGTCATCAGCATCCCAATGATCAGAGCCATAGTCAGCATCACTGAAATGCTGATCATCAGATAACTCTGAATCTGAAAATAATTCCCCCTCCTCAAGTGGTGTATAGTCAGACAAATCAAGGAAATTCTCAGTCTCCATAGGAAATGCAGACGCACCCGGCGCCACATGCCGCATTTTAGCCTGGACCTTACGGGCCGCAGAGCTAGCAATCAACCTCTCAATGTTAGCCAACCTGGAAGACACGTCAGGCTGAGACTCCCCACTAGTATTTAGCTCACTGGGAGTCATAATAAAGGCCCAGTCACAGATAGCCCAGAATGCAGCGCAAGCGCCTGCTGAGCACAGGGTACACAGACCCGCACATCATCGCTCACAGGGGATGCCCCACACACAGCCGGGCTTGTCCCGAGGGGACCCCGAGCACAATATCCTGAGAAGCCTCCATATGGTGATTAAAGTGGCAGAACTGGCCAATAGGAATTACGCCGTACAAGCAACCCGGGATGCCCCAAATGTCCACCAGGGAAGTGGGAGGATTTTACAGTGTAGGCCTCTAATAAAGTTAATATAACTAATAGAGGGGATAGGATCGGGAGAAACCTCTTAAAACAGTTATCCCGCCTGAAAGACATAACAATGACACCCCATAAGCACACCGAAATCACAAATGAACAAAAGCCAAGCCCGCAGGGGGACTCACGGGCCGCGGTGGGGAGCCAACAATCACACCAGGAGAGGACCAAAATGGCGCTGGAGGAACCTCAAGGGGCGAGTCGGAGGAGGAGACAACGCGGAGCACGGCAACAGACAAGCCACGCCCCTCCGAGAAGCGCACAGACAGACCGGGACGTAACAGCCAAATGGAAGCGCAGGGATTCTTGATGATGATGCAGCCGCTGATCGCGGACGCCACAAGGCGCGCATCAGCGGCGGTAAATTCAATGACCAAAGTGAAGACAGAGCGCGGAGCCCTGAAAGTTGAAGTGCAATCACACACACACGGCAATAAACGCACATACACCCCCCCCCCCCCCGAATAGAACAACGAGAGAGGGAGGAGAGTGGATGCCAATTAAGGAGACCCACCGAAGACCAAGGCAGGGAAGGGCAAGAGCGGACGGGGCATCCCAAATCAAGTTCACCATAACCTGCACCGCCTACCCTCTGGTGGGGGATTGCGGTCGGAGCCAGGCTCCATAAAGAGAGCACCTGTGATAGGTGCTGCCTACCCGACCAGCGCAGCCAAAGCTGGGAGGCATAAGTAATAAGTGGAACGGGTGGGAATACACAAAACACTTGCACCAAAAAAGTGCTGTTTGTCCAGCACCACCCAGAAAAATAATATTAAAGCAGACCTGCTGTGCCACAAAAATCCCCCCAATATGTACCAATAGAAAGACAGGAATGGTGGTACCAGTAAACCACCCAAAGGGAACAGGTACTAGAGGGCACCAGCTATCTGCTAATCATGAAAGACACTAATAATTCATCAAAAATAAATTATAAATTTATTAATCTAAAGCTGTAAAAACATCCATGGATGTTTTTACAGCTTTAGATTAATAAATTTATAATTTATTTTTGATGAATTATTAGTGTCTTTCATGATTAGCAGATAGCTGGTGCCCTCTAGTACCTGTTCCCTTTGGGTGGTTTACTGGTACCACCATTCCTGTCTTTCGAACGGGTGGGAATAGTCATACAGGGCCGCGGGTGTTAAGCCTCGCTCACCTGCGAGAAGAGAAGCCATCTTCTGACCTTCGCAGCCGACTGCAGAGAAGAAACTGGGGAATTTGTGGGAGGTCCCGGGTATATATGGGACCGGGAGGGGCCTCTTTTTGCCATCTCTGCAGTCAAGCGCCCTCTGGCGGAGGTAATTCCCATCTGTTATGAATCATTATCTGGAGCAGTATGTGCTGCATACTTAATAAATGTCACAATGATAAAAATCCATTTAAATATACTGGCGGAGGAGCGGGTCACTTATACACCCAGCATCAAAAACTATACAGCCAGGCGTGTTTCTTTATTTTAAAGTGGACCAAAACTCAGGATTTTGACTATCCAGGGTTTGAGTCCTTTCCCCCGGGGCACCCGGATTGGGTATGCCCCGATCTGTGGAACCCCCCAGGTCACCCGATCGCACTTGCCCATCCTCGGCCCTCGGCTGGTGACTGCATCCCCCGCTACCCTCTAACAGGGAGCGTGCCCGTGGCGGCCACTTACAAATGCCTGGCACGGGCACGCGCCCTGTTAGAGGGGTAGCTGGGATGCAGCCGCTGCTCGTGCATTCGCTATTGGACTGGGAACGAAGGTGAATTTATAAGCGACCTGGGAGGATTCACACAGCAGGGCATCCCGATTTTTGCTGCCGCGGGGGTGGGGGGGGGGGGGGGGGATCAAGCGGCCCAGGAATCTTATAGATTCATTTCTTGAATTAATGAATAAACTATGCAACTGATGTTCGGCTATTGCTACAGTGTCATAGCTGTTTGTTTAAAGTGACCCAAAACCCAGGATTTTGACTATCCTGGTCCTTTACCCTGGGGCACCCCGCAGCCAACTCACCTTCTCCCTGTCCCATGGCGCATCTAAGAGCAGCGGCTCTGACAGCTGCATCCTCCACTTCCCTGTAGCAGTGCGCGTGCCCACGGAAGGCATTTGGGGATAAGGTGAGCTGGGGGTTCACACAGCGGGGGGCCCCGCCCCTGATCAGGGAGCCCTCGGGAAAAGGAACAAAACCCAGGTTAGTCAAAACTTTAAGCACATGTTGTTTGCTTGAAGCGGGCATTCACCGTGGATAAGAGTCTATTTTGTAAGTTTCCCTCACCCCCTACATACAGATTGCCCACATTAAAATTTATCCTACCTGCACCTATTGCGTTTTTTTGTAACCTTTTAACATCCAAGATGGGGGGCCCTTAGAGTCTCAGGCTGCCTGCAGACAGGAAGTGTCTTTTGAATATGCTGGGATTTCTGACCTTTTCCTGACCTCAGCTCTGCTCTGTCTGTGGGAAGCACAGCTATAACCTGTCCCCCTGCACTTGCCCAACCCCCTTCCTCTCCTCAGTATGTGATACTTCGGAGGCAAGATGGCGGTGCCCATATCCTAGAGTCCTGAACAGAGTTGCAGCCCAGTGGGGGAAAGAATAATAAGTAAGCAACTATAAATGTAAAATATATTAATTGTAGATGCTGGGGAATAGTTTAAGGATTCGGGCTTTTCATTAAATGATGCTGAAGGTCCGGTTTAAATAAATACAAGGACAGTCCTCAGTATTAACAAAAAGGCTTTCTGTCAAAACATGGCTGGGACCAGGAAAATATTTTAAATATATAAAACTTACATTTAAAAAATGATTTTTAAAATATATTTTTAATATATAATGTTGTCGGTTATCCCTCAGAATGGGATCCTGTGCTTTGCCAAAATGTTCACCTTTGGTCAGGACTGGAGGATGCCTGAACTAGGCTGGTAACCAGAACCCTGGTCCTGGTGCTTATTTATTTCCTTGTTCCCACACAGCGTTTGCGATTCTATATGAACTACTGATGGAGGTGGTAAGTAAACAGAATAAGGGACTGAAGGGGAAGCCTGAGCCATTGCAAAAGATCTCCCCTTGTGGCATCTGTGGGTCTGGGTCCACTGTATTATGTAAAAATTATATGCAATAACATGCTTGAGTTGTGAGTCATTTCTCAATTTCATGTTCTCCAGTAAGACACCAACCTGCTGAAACAATCCCCTAAGTATGCACTGCTCTCTTTTAATGCTTCAACCAGTTCTTCTTTATCTGCATGGTTGATCAAGTCTGGATTCATCAGTGCTGCTCGCAGCAATAAATGAGCTTCACTGAGAAGATGGATGCTGCCTTGTGTCTTCATGGTCTCATATCTCTTACTGTACTCTACCTAGTAAAATAAGACAAACGCAAGACACATCTGAAAACATTTTCGTTTACTTGCAATAAAAATGTTTTTTTTGTAAAGTTCACTAACCTGGCTTACAAAGCTAAAACAGTTACTAGTGCCTGGGGGCCTGGCCATGCAGCAGCGCCCCCCGGTGCACTCCAGTGCTGATTCATTCAGTTACAAGCTAAACTGCCACGTGAGGTGTGTGTGTAGTGTCTGCAGATATATGGTAGTCATTAACTCCCCCAAACCTCACTGATCTGCTGCCCCCTCTTCTGGTTTTACCTTTGGGCACTAGTTACTCACCTCGCCGTGGGATCCATCTTCTGGTTTCCTTGGATTCTGGGCGACACTCTGATGGGCAGTGGCATCTTGCATCCAATCAGGCACTGTGCACGGCCATGAATGGGAGTCGCCCCAAATCCTGCAAAACTTTGAGCAGTGAGGGACTTTGACCCTTACCTTATCCTTTCGGGCCCTGAAGACACCAGAGGTCGCCACAGCAGCAGGCAGCGGCAACATCCAAAACTTAAGTGGGGACATATGGGGGGGGGACTGCCCCTTTTTATTTTTGGGCCGATGTTCCTCTAATGCCAAGCCTTGTGCACCAGGGGGCACTGCTGCACACATACAACCATGATTTGAACAAAAGACTGCATCCGGTTAGCATTTTAATGAATATTGGGCAAGGGCTTTATTGGGGATTGGGGAGAGTAAGTGACTACATACATTCCCTGGATATAGGAACTGTTAAACATAGAGGCCTGGGTGATTTGGCCACCAACATGATGAAGATTACAACACAGCCATTCTGGAATAATCAGATGCATTGGGACACCATCATTCACTTTAATTAGCAGAGAGCGAAGAAGGGGGATGAATGCACACTTATTAGGAATGCTTTCCATGGCATTGTGACAGCATCCAATTGGGGGTTCTTGGTCTAGTCACACAGACAAAATAGATAGAAGAACATTCCTGATAGTAGAGCCTATACCTTTGCCTGCTCAGGGAATCTACAGCTGAGTTTTCAATCGCCTATTCTGGGCCAGAAGAGAGATCTTATGCCCATAACGGTCTTGATTAAGAAGTCCAATTTGTCTCGGAAGAGGTGATTGCCCACAAATGGCAAAATGGTAAGACAATTACCATATGCTGACTATTTTATATATATATATCTATCATGGTCTCTAGATTTCTATCATACCAAAGCCACTGCCTGAGCAGATTATCCTGGTAACATGGACCAGTTGGTCCACCCACTTCTTCCCTGGCCTAGAAAAGATCAGGCCATGCTTCCAAGTCTGGTTTGAAACTTAATGTGGACCAACACCCAGGGGTGATCGGCCCGGGCGGATCAGCCGTCCTGTAAGAGGGACGCGTGGGAGGCGGCGGCGGCTTATCCGTCGCCGAAAAGGTACGTTTTTGGGGCTTTTGGGGGGGTTTCACTTAGCGGGGCATCCTGATCTCGGATGCCCCTGATCTCGGATGTCCTGAAGTGGACCAACACCCAGGATAGTGAAAAATACAACTCTGTGAAGTACTCACCTGTAGAGTTGGTATTATATGCAGACAGCACGTCCTGCTCCAGACATAGTCCTTGCATGTGGGTATACCTCCGCCTTCAGTGCACTGCAGAACATGAAGAAAACAAGCTCCTCCCGGCCCTACATATACCGAGGGACCTCCCACAAATCCCCAGCATTGACAAGCAGTGAGAGAAGAAGCCAGGAGGAAAACAACCACCCAGAGACTGGCAATAATATCCAAGATAATAATCACCACACAGGGCATCCAGAACAAGGTGAATCAGGGTGGGGTGGAGCAGGACGTGCTGTCTGCATATAATACCAACTCTACAGGTGAGTACTTCACAGAGTTGTATTATTCTAAGCATACAGCACGTCCTGCTCCAGACATAGTCCTTACATGTGGGACATCAAATAGCAGTGTCCATAAGTAGGGTGGGATCCCCGTGAAAAAAGGCACAGACAACCATAAAAGTGCTGTCACCTTAACCATGCTACCAAGAGCAACGAGAGCAATGCTCTAACCACAGCCTTTGAATTCTTAGGCAGAACTGAACACAAGCAGCGGACTAGCCAGCTTGCTCAACAGAACCTAGTGCTGAAAGGCCCAAGCCAAGTATAAGTAGTAAGAGAGCAAACACCAAGAGAGAAGAAGAATCTTCCCCTAACGAGTAGGCCAGAGTAACAGCCTAACCATGCTACTGGAAAAAAAGGCAGCCATGGCAACCTCAGAGCTCTCCCCATCTGGGAATATGAACCCAGGTCTCAGGAGAGACCAGCAGGAATACTGAAAAACAACGCTAACAAGACTCGAGACGTTTACTTTAGGCTTTAGGAACAAAAGCGACCGAGCAGGACTAAGCCAAGGGCACCTACACCGTGTTAGCAATCAGATCCGGTACATAAGGATGGAGAAACCTATAAGCCCCAAGGGGCATAAACCCTACCAGGGACAAGAGAAAGACCAGGAATCTCCAACACCTGATGAGGGATACAGATCCCTTTCGCTCAGAGTAAGCCAGACAATAGCCCAGAGAACCTAGGGTCTGGACTAAAGGAGAATAAGAACACCGCCTGGACCCAATTCGGCGTAAGGCGGAACACCCTCACCTCATGGTGTACAGATATATAATATTAATTAATATATATATATATATATATATATATATATATATATATATATATATATATATATATGACTAGGACCGCTAACAGAGCCATCCTTTATGGCACATTTCTGACTGAAGCAACCGCCCCAGAAGAGCGAAGTGAGGGAAGGAACAGTTCAGACAAGAACCTGAATAAGACCCAAGGGAACCCTTAGCAGGGTATCCGGATAAGTAACCCCCCAAAAAGGGAGCATAGAATTCCCTGGGGGATGCACCTGAGCAACCCCTGGTGAATGCGCAACACAGAAGATTGAGCTAGACTTCTGCAGTAGGTGAACAGGGCGAGCCCTGAAACCTTCAGAGCACTGATTTGGGGAGCCAACTTCAACCGTGCTATAATAATTCTAGAACCCAGGGATAGGGAACATCCCGCAGGAAAGAGAGCTAGTCCAAGCAAAGCAGACTAGAACAGCATACTCCAACATAGCCAGCAGAAAAGGGAGAAGAAGAGGAGGGAGCTAGGCCTAGCCTCCAATAGAGAAAAGACACCCAGAGATACCCATCTCCAATAGGGTGAAAAGCCAACCGACCAATCGCCTAAAAGGCCTGTAGGTAAGGGCGACGTAGTAGGGAGCCTGAATAGGCAGAACAGCCCTCTTGAGAGGGCATACAGTACGACTATCTTCAGCAGAAAATCGGCGAACCACGCCCCGCTGGGCCACCCAGGGCCCCCAGCATAACGGTTCTCCCTTTCTACTGCAATGTTATGCAGAACCCCGCCTGGCAGGGTGAAAGAAGTTAAGACATATAGAATATAATGTCCTGACAGAAGCAATACTAGGCCCTCATGACCAAGGCCAGAGAGTCCTGGGACAATAACCCAGGACAGAGGCCCTGTAATAGCAACGGGGCCCCACAGGGCCACACCAGTAGGGACTCAGTGGGATACTAGAATAGAACCTCCTGCCACGTTAGGGCAGCCAGCCAAGCTAATACCAATGAAGTGCAAGGAATGTAAACCCCCTTAGAACCGAACCGGAACCTTCTTGAAGGGTCAACCTGTTCCGAGACCTTCACAGATAAAAAGGGACAAGCCACTGTCCTCAGACTGACCGAGAGTCCCCCAAAAAAGGACAAGTCCTGAAGAGGAGTAGTCCAGCAAATTAGAGCCCACCAAAGGCTCAATGTGTCAACCAAAAAACCGTATGAAGATGGATCCCCTAAGGGGACCCCTTTAGGAACCACGGGGGATTTCAGAAGAAATAAGACCCCCCAGTCCACCTGCAAGACTTGGCACCCATGATGACCATCTACAGGGAGAAGAGAGAAGGAAGGAATGGTCCCAGACATCTTCCTTGAATTTACAACCTCAAAAAGGAACCCCCGTAAAAAGCGGGAGCGTACTGACCTAGTTCCAGGGGTGCTGGAACCCTGTCCAGGATAAGTAACCTAAGGTGTCGCAGGGCCCAAGGGCTCCTGAGAATAAGGGACAGCATCTGGGCCGCCACCAACAGGCCCACCAGCTGCAAGGTAAAGGTAGTGTGACATCAAAGAGGGCAAGGCCCTTTCCATAACAAGTCCACATTTATCAGAAGGAAGGTTCTAACATGAACCAATCTAAATGCCACCCTGTAGGGGGATACCAAACCGGGGAACACTAAGTAAGTGATGTGCCTGAGCACCAATCCACAGGACTCCCCAGGGAGCCACAAGTCAATAGCCAACACGGCCTGATGCAAAAATAGGAAGCAAAGAAGGACAATAAAGTAGAACCTAGCGAGGACGCCACACGGGCACGTCCAAGACACCACTCCCATACTCGCCTTGGTGAGTCATCTGGGAGCAGAAGAGGAACCAAAAACAATACCCCAATGCGCAGAGTTGGACCTCCAACACTGGCTGGAAGTGGCCTAGGTGTCCTGAAGGCACAGGGGACTAAAAAGGGATTATAAATCCTCACATGCATCAAGAGGTCTACTGGACAAGAGCGCCTGCGGCCCAACAGGTAGATACCATGTAGAAACTGCCTGTGAAGGTATAAATGCTAGGCCCCAGAATGCCAACCTGGGTCAGACTGCTTTATCCCGGAGGGGAAGGGTAATGTGGATGCAATCACAGGTAAAGGGCCAACCTGTAAGAGAGCCCAGACCCTACACGCCAAACTCGGCCAGCCTCAACTCCCGAAGGGAAAACAGGGACTAGAAGAACCCTGATAACCTTAGAAAAAGGACCGCCCAGCAGACTCCATTCTGCATCCGGGGGGACTACCTCCTGTAACAACCTGAAAGAAGCATGGCGCCCTGCGATAGGAGCCCAGTGCTGCGGCAGTCCACTCGCCCAACGAGGCGAGGGCGCCCCTTCACACTTGTGCGGTTTTGGCAGATTTGTACTTCGCACAGCCGGAGGGCCTGGGCGTTGCCTACCCCCCCTGGGGCGGGTCTCCACTCCAAAAAGTTGGAAGCACACTTCTGGTTCGCGCTTGACACTAACGTAGGGAAGGGGAGGGGTGTCCCTGCCCCTGGGAGGCCGAGACGGCCTTCTGCTCGAGGGTGCCTTACTCCTTTTTTCCAAAAGGTCCAACCGGGCCCCAATAAGCATCGTCTCTAAAGGGAAGGCCAGTAAGAGCCTTTTTAGTATCATTGTCAGCCCCCTACTGTCGCAGCCAAGCAGGCGGCGAATAGCCACCACAAGAACAGAGGTTCTAGTGCACATTTTAACAGTGTCATCCATCGCTGAGAGAATAAACTCACAAAAAAATCACAATCAGACAGTGCCTTAAAGACCTCCCAAGGGAGATCCTCCGGTTGGTGGTCAAGTATCTTCCTAAGAAGGGTCCTGGCGATCACCGCAGTGACGGCCGCGGCACAGACCGGGCGCAGAGCCGTCCCTGCACATGAAAAGGCGTGGGAAGCCAGACTGTCAATGCGCCGGTCCTCAGCATCCCGAAGGGTACGATGAGTAAAGGCTGTCATGAAGGGAGGGTTAGCAACCCCAATAATAGTTGCATCCACCTCGGGAGGGACTGACTAGCAGCCAACCACATCAGGGGGAAAAGGGTACTTCCAATCCCAGACCTCCTGTAAGTTCACAAGGTGATTCCCATTCCTTAGATATAAGAGCCTGGAATGATCCTGCTCCAGAAATTCCAAGCGCGGCGTCGCCGTGTGGAAACTCTCCCTCTTGGGCTTGGGAGACTCTCCCGGAGGAGAGATGGACAGTACTCCAAAGATCTTTATAAGTAATTTATCAGTGTCACACCGGCCCCAGGAACCAGGGCCAGAATTATCACGGGTCCAAGGTATTTCGTCTGAGGAACCGGAACCTGAGAACAGTCCACCTTCATCAGAAGGATCAAGGACCTGCATAGCAGCAGACTCTTCAGTTTCATTGGGAAACATAGAACCAGGAAGCGTCAGGGACCGCTTCTCTCCAGCGCCCAAGCGCTCCGCCAACCAGGCATCACCTGCTCAGCCGTAGGTAGCCTGCGCGGCACCACCTGCTGGTCATCCCCGCTCAAGTGCGACTCATCAGGAGTGAGATTTAAACAAGGGGAGACAGGTGTATTGAAGCAAGATGCAGCCACTGGTAAACCTGATTGCAGGGCCAGTGCTTGTTCAGCACACGGTCCGCAGACCTGTGCTCTGTCAGCGTCAGCGTGGGGTGGTCCCCACGCAGTACAAAGCCGGTCTTGTCCCCGCGGGACCCCGGACACATAATTTTGAAATGTCTCCATATGGTGATTATCAAGGCAATATGCCAGCAGGGATTTATGCTATAAGCGACCCTGGATGCCCCAAGACCCGCTAGGAATGTGGGAGAATATAAAAGTGAACCCGTTTAAGATATATATCAGGCCGGTGTCAGATGTCATGCGCAGCTGGAAAACATATAAAGGGAGTCACCCGCGAGGGCACTTACAGACCAAGGGAGGAGGGAAACGCGCGCGAAGATCAGCAAAATGGCGCCCAGCGAACCTCGAAGGGCGGCCGTGACGCGGAGCGCGCCAATTCAAGTCCCCGCCCACTCCGAAGAGCGCAAAGCTCTGAGGTAACGGCAAAGCAAGGATACAATCACACGCTTAAGGATTTGTAGAAAAACCGTTACGTCTAGTAAGGAGAAGGCGCCACAGCATCTAGACAACGCAGCAAACTCTGCACAAGACATACGGCGGTAGCCGAAAACCAAATAAAGAGCAAGCAGCGCGGCTCTGACATTTCAATGTTGATGAAGGGCAGAAATAAGGCCATAAGTGTGATATACTGGTACACAGGGACCACCACACACATACCCCCCCCCCTTTCTTTTCCCACTAACTAGTTGGGGAATGAGGATGGTGACCCTTACATAGGGTCCAGCACTACCCGGGGTACGGGGCAATAATGCGGGAGGGGCATCCACTAGAGGCTCACCATCAGCCTAAACCGCCTACCCTATGGTGGGGGATTGCGGTGGAGCATGGCTCCGTTAAGCACACGAGGTGCTGCCTGCCTTCACCCGACCAACGCAGCCCAGGCTGGGAGGCATATTCTTCACAGAGAGGACGGGTGGAAATAGTCCCGCAGGGCCTCGGGCTGTAAAGCCCCGCTCGCCTGCGAGAGCTTGATACTTCATGTCTTCGCAGTTCAGCACTGCAGAGAAATCTGGGGATTTGTGGGAGGTCCCTCGGTATATGTAGGGCCGGGAGGAGCTTGTTTTCTTCATGTTCTGCAGTGCACGGCGGTGAAGGCGGAGGTATACCCACATGTAAGGACTATGTCTGGAGCAGGACATGCTGTCTGCTTAGAATATCCTGGGTGTTGGTCCACTTTAAAGACAGGGTAAACCAAACAATCCCTATTCTCTGCTAACAACCCATAGAACGATCTCTCGGTTACGGTTCTGTAAGGATACAACTCCTTAAAAAGTCCTCCTCCTAGCAGATCTAGAATCCAGACGTAGTGAAGAGCCAGTGATAACCAGCAGCACTGCTCTTCCTACAGTCTGGTCATGCAGAGTTTCTACAGTTAAAGCAGAATTCCAATGACCCTTAGCATCCCCCCCCCCTTCGTACTTCCATCCTCCTCTGGCTCTAGGGCAGGACGGAGGGGGGGGGGGGGGGGGGCAGTGCTGTTCTACTGGGGCCACTGCACAGTAAGACACAAAGCAGCATGCACACATGGTAAAAATTAAAACTACCTAAAAGGGCTGTGAGTGACAGCCAAACAGGTGGCAGGGCAGATGGAATATATCAGAGGGAACTTATGGTGGAAAAGACTCCAGAATGTATAATGTTATAATATGTTTCTCCCCTAATCAAACAATGCAAATAAATCCAACCATAATGAAGCATATATATTGGGTAAAGAGCAAACGCTATCAGAGATCCCTCAAATAGCGAACAACCATTACAGAAACGTAGCCTGCTGTACTTGCATATGAAGAGCCCCTACTGATAATGCGCCAGCTGCCAAAAACCTCCGACGTGTGTCACAAGACAAAGGTCTGCTTCCTAGAGGGGACCCGAAGCCCCAGAAAACTTGCTTGACTGCAGGTGAAGTAAGAGTTTTTTTCTTTGTAACCCCCCAGTCCTGCCTCAGCGCAAGGGGAGGGAGACCATAACCCTTGACTGTACTTCTGCCTAAATGGAGAAACCCAAATGCACAGACGAGACTTACCAACAACTACAGCTCCAGAACTGACAATACTGTTGCTGAAACTTTTTGGTGACTTTGTGGTGGCCATTTTCAACACAAATGCCAGTTTGGTAGCTTATTATGGTATTAAGTACATAAAACTAAAATATAAAAGTAGGTTCTAAATAGTAAACAAGCATTTTGCAAGGGGTATAATTTTATATTAGAACTACCTACCATTTCTCTATAAAGCTGGACCGCTGGTGTAGTGCTCACAATATAAAGATTCCAGCTAGGTTCTGTCTCAGGTAAAGGCTTGTTTTTCATACTCCCAGATTTTTTGCTGTTATAAAAACATGAAAAAAAAGAGGCATAAAATTACAAAATATAATATTAATAAAGACGCCATCTATTTTCAGTAGCGCAGTGGGTCAGGTCAAAGCTACATCCCCTATCCCTGCATCAGAACTCTATCTTCAGTCACAAAAACCATGAAAACATTTTGGAAGCCACAAAATATTAAAGCGACGCCTGCCAACAGCGAGCCCTGCATTACTCTTTCCTATTAAGCTACATCTGATGGGGGAACAAGATACAGCCCCACAAACACATACAGCTGCCTCCAATAGGGGACATGCTTCATTGTGGTCTTTTTATGCCCACATTATATAGAGTTCCAAGCCCGATTTTGGCTTCCTAAGGAACCTTAACTGGAGAAATGTCTCAAATCATGTTCCCTCAGGGACCATAGGTAAAATTCACTTTTGACTGAAGCTCTATTTGAAGTCCCCTAGAATAGGGCATGCCATGGCTGTAAACAAAACATTTTTTATGTGTCATAATCACTCAGAAACCTTCCAATATGATCTATAGGAGTTGCATGTATTTTCTGATATAAAAAAAAACTGGAATTTGCATGGCTTTTGGTCCATGTGCATAAGGCATCCCTATTTGGGATGCTCTACTGTGTGAGACCTGTGGGATCACTGGTTAACTGACCTTGCCGACATTCCCACATCACATGGGCGGTCCTTCTCATAGCTGCTCTTTCATGTATGGCTAGGAAACCTAAGTACACTGGCTGTGGGTATCTGTGCTAGCCAATCACATAAGCCAGTCGAAGGAGTGGGTGACAGCGCATGCGCCATGGGGGAGTCGATAGCGAAGTAAATACATTTGGCCATCCTGTGGGTCTCAGACTTAAAGCGGTCCCACACCCTGTACATACAGATTGCTCACATTAAAAATCAACCTACCTGCATCTACTGCATGTTATGAGCCTTTAAACATTCAAGATGGCGGCTCATAGGACATCAGGCAGCCTGCAAACAGGAAGTGCCTTCTGACTGTGCTGCTCTGCATTCTGGGATTGCTGACCTTTTCCTGACCCCAGCTCATCTCTGTCTGAGCAAAGCACAGCTATAACCCCGCCCCTGTACTTTATCCCACTCTCCTCTCCTCAGTAAGTCTGATGCTTCTGAGTCAAGATGGCGGAACCCGTATCCTAAAGTCCTGAGTTGCAGCCCAGTGGGGGAAAGAATAATAAGTAAGTGACTAAAAACCTAAAATATATTAATTTTAGATGATGGGGTTTTTTTTAAGGGTTTGGGCTTTTCAATAAATCATGGTGAAGGTCCGGTTTAAGGCCATCCCAAATTCGGGTAGCGAACCTGACAGCACTAGAGTCCTTTAGACTAGGGCTGGTTTTGGGCCACTTTAAAGTAGAACTTCAGTCTAAAATGAAATTGCTGGCACCCCCTCCAGAGCAATCTTGCGCAGAACCCTGCCCAGCAGGGGGAATGGAGGGAAGACATACAGAAACTGAAAGTCCTGCCATGACATTGCTAGAGCATCCGTGGTCAAGGCCAAAGGATCCTGGGACAGGGAGACAAAGGACGGTAGCTTGTGATTGTGACGGGACGTAAACAGATCTACATCTGGCTGGCCCCAACGGTGACACAGAGATTGGAACACCCTGTTGCAGAGGGACCATTCTCCCTGGCGAGAGGTCCCCCTGCTCAGAGAGAATGCCAGGAGATTTTCCACCTCGGGATGTACACAGCTGATATGCAGGGAACATTGGCCTCCGCCCAGGTCAGGATCAGAGACACTTCCTGGAGGGCACTCTTGCTCCGGGTCCCTCCCTGATGATTGATGTAGGCAACTGCCGTCTGGTTGTCCGAGCGCACCGGAACAGGCAGGCCCCGAAGGTGAGGGGTCAACTGAGCCAGAACTAACCTGATCGCCTGCAGTTCCAAGACATTGATAGGTGTGTGGGCCTCCTGAGGGCCCCACCTCCCCTGGAACCGCAGGGACTTCCATAAACCCCCCCTACCTGACAGACTGGCATCCGTCGTGACCGTCTCCCAGGAGGGGGTAAGAAAGGTTCCTTCAGTTTCCTTGAGTCCATCCACCACGAGTGGGACCTCCTGACCAGGGGGGAGAGCACACAGACCCTGTCCAGGGACGCTGGATCCTTGTCCCACACTGACAAGAGGTGGAGTTGCAGAGGCCTCAAGTGGAACTGAGCATAAGGGACTGCCTCGAAGCACGCCACCCTCAGGCCCACCAGCTGCATCCCCTGCCCGATGGAGGGATGACGACAAGTTAGCAGGGACTGGACCTGTGCAATCAGACTGTCCACCTTCTGTTGATGAAGGAAAATCCTTGCCTGAACCGTATCCAGATTCAATCCTAGGAATGGAGTCACCAAGGAGGGGGGACAGTGAGGACTTGGGGTGGTTGATCACCCATCCAAATGACTCCAGGGTGGACACCACCAGCTGAGTATCCAATTCTGCCTGATGTAGAGATTGGGAGGTAATGAGAATGTCGTCCACATAAAGTAGCACGCGGACGCCCCGATACCTGAGCAGAGACATCACGACAGCCAGCACCTTGGTAAACACCCTGGGAGCTGAGGTGAGACCAAAGGGCAAAGCCACAAACTGGTAGTGTTGATCCTCCAGAGCGAACCTGAGGAACCTTTGATGACCTAGAAATACAGGAATATGAAGGTAAGCATCCTTGATGTCCACAGAAGTCATGAAATCCCCTGGGCGCAAGGAACTGATGGCAGAGCGCAGAGTTTCCATGCGAAAGCGCCTGCACCTGACAAATTTGTTGAGGATCTTCAAGTCCAAGATGGGCCTGAGTGACCCAACTTTTTTGGGTACTGTGAATAGGTTGGAATAGAAGCCCTTGCCTTTTTCTCTTAAAGGGACCTTGCAGATGACCCCCAGCTCCAGGAGGCCTTGCACTGCCTGCACTAGCTCCTGAGCTAACACAGGGTCCTGAGGAATCTGATTAATTCTGGGGGGTGGCCAGGCAGCAAACTCTATCTTGTAACCGGAGGACACTCCTGAATCCACCGGTCTGAGACATGAAGCCTCCAGACGTGAGTGAAGTGCTGAAGCCGTCCCCCCACCCGGATGGGTGAGGGCGCCCCATCATGCCTGAGGGGGCTTGGGAGAGGATTTAGCCTTGGGGCCCCAGGAGGAGCCAGGACGTCCACGTCCTCTGCCCCTACCCCAGAAATCTCCCCGGGCCCCAGTAAAGGAAACCCCCCTCCCTTGTCTAGCAACACGGTAGGGGAAGGAGAAGGAGCCCTGACCCCGAAAGGGCCGAGACTGCCGTCTGCGCTGGGGTAACCTACCTCCCTTAGCAAAAAGGTCCAGGCGGTCCCCAAACAGGCGTAGTCCTTTGAAGGGAAAACCAGTGAGGGCCTTCTTGGCAGCGTTGTCTGCAGCCCACTGGCGTAGCCAAACCGAGCGGCATATAGCCACCACAAGGGCAGATGTCCTGGCACATATTCTAATGGTGTCATCCAAGGCAGAGAGGACAAAATTTACAAAAACATTACAACTGGAGAGTGCATTAAACACCTCACAAGGCAAATCATCAGGGGACCCTGATCAGAAGTATACTTCTGATCAGGGTCCTAATGGCCACAGCAGTAATGGCAGAAGCACAGACCTGGCGCAGCGCCGTCCTCACACATGCAAAGGCATGGGACGCCAGCTGGTCAATGTGCCGGTCCTCAGCATCCCGCAGGGTAGTAGAGTCAGGGGAGTGCATGACAGAGGTGTTAGATAGCCCTAGGACCGGGGCATCCACCTCGGGAGGGGATCACCAACACTTTACCACGTCGGCAGGAAAGGGATACTTCCTATCCCAACTCTTAGGTACACCGGGAAGTCTACTGGGGTGTTCCCATTCCTTGAGTACAAGGTTATTGAAATGTGCTTGCTCAGAAATTCCAAACGTGACTTAGCAGTATGGAAAAGCTCCCCCCTTTGCCTGGGAGCAGCAACAGGGGGAGAAATGGACAGAACCTCTAAAATCTGGGTCAGCAATCTGTCAGTATCATCCGGGGCCCAGGGGTCAGAGCCAGAATCGTCATGACCCCTGGGCCTCTCATCAGATGACCCCGAGTCAGAGAATAGCTCCCCCTCGTCCGAAGGGGTATAGCCACAAAGATTCCAAAACTCATCAGTTTCCATAGGGAAAAGAGTGACATTAGGCGTTAAGTGCCACTTTTTAGCAGGGGCCTTACGCGCCAAGGTATTAGCAATTCACTTCTCAACAGTTGCCAGTCTAGAAGAAACATCAGGCTGAGAATCCCCACTTGTATGCAACTCAGTAGGAGTGAGATTTAAGCTTGGGGGGGGTAGGTGAAGTGAAACGAGGTGCAGGCCCAGCCACTGGAAGGCCAGATTGCAGCGCAAGCATCTGCTCAGCACATGGTACGCAGACCCACGCCTTGTCAGCGTCAACATGAGACTCCCCACATGCTACACACAGCCGGGCTTGTCCCGAAGGAACCCCGGTCACATTATCCTGAGATGCCTCCATATGGTGATTATAGCGGCACTATAGGCAATAGGGATTGACGCTAAACAGCAACCCTGGATGCCCTAATAACCCGCTAGGGAAGTGGGAGTAATTACACTAGGCCTCACAAGTTAACCAACTAATAGAGGGCCGGGAGAAGCCAATGGATTCGCCCGTCTGAAAGACATAATAAAAGGGGGCCGTAAGCAGACAGTAAAAAAAAGTTGGTAATAAAGCCGCCCGCGAGGGGACTTACGGACCGCGGTAGGTAGAAGTCCGTCACACATAAGCCGACAAAATGGTGTCGGTATACCTCGAGGGGCGGGCCAGCATCAACAATGACGCGGAACGCGCCAGAGACGGGCCCCGCCCCCTCGAAGAGCGTGAAGCCAACACGTGACAAGCAGCCAATGACGGCGCGCCGGCGCCTGAGGTAACGCTGCCGCCAAGCGCGGAACATAGTGACAAAAGGCGCGCGACGGCAATTTTAAGTACAGACATAGTAAAGCAAGACAGCGCGGCCGCTGACACAAAACAGAATGAAATAACATACAAGGCCAATACACGTAAAAACATTGCAACACACACACCCCCCCCCCCCCTCTTTCCCCCCGAAGGCTACAAGGAGAATCAGGGAGGACAGCGGCAACTTAACATAGGGCCCACCGATAAGCAGGGGCAAGGGGCAATAGTGCGGGAGGGGCATCCCATAAAGGCTCACCATAAGCCTGAACCGCCTACCATTTGGTGGGGCATTGCGGTGGAGCAGCGCTCCTAAGCACCTAACAGCGGTGCTGCCTACCATCACCCGACCAGCGCAGTCAAGGCTGGGAGGCACATTAATAATGGAACGGGTGGGAATAGTCCTACAGGGCCGCAGGCTAATAGCCCCGCTCACCTGCGAGTAGAGAGAGCCATCTTCTTGTCCTTCGCAGTGCAGAGAAAATCTGGGAATTGTGGGAGGTCCCTGGGTATTTGAGGGGCCGGGAGGAGCCTATTTTCGATGTCTCTGCAGTCCAGTATTACCCGACAGTAAGTATTATATCTGGAGCAGGACGTACTGTATACTAAGAATAAACCCTTACCTTATCTTCAGACCAACAGCGCTCTCCCGGTATCTTTGAACCCGCCGCTGAAAATGACACAAAGCTGTGGTTATAGTGGCAAGATGTCGGTGCCCAGGATCTGCAGCACCAGAAGAGCAGCGGATGGCAGGGCGTGGGGGGGAGTTAATTTTAGACTGAAGTTCTGCTTTAAGCACGATGTTTGTCTATTGAGAATAGCCCGCATCTCCAGCTGATGTTCACATCGGAGCTCAGCCATTCAGATACGCTGGGGACAGGAGTGCGTGGCTGGGAGGCGGGGCTCGAAGATGGGGGGGAGGGAGGGGTAAGTGGAAGGGGAGGAAAGAAAAAAAAATATTCTATGCTATTCTATGGATATTTATTTTTTACCACAATCACAATTAGTGTCCAAAAAATGACCCGCAATGATGCCGATACGATCTCGTGTACAAGATGAATCAGTCATGATTTAGACTTCACAAACTGAGATCAACAATGAGTGGAGAAAAAAAAAAGAAGGAGTGCATGCCTAAGTGCAGGGAAATTGGGGATGCAGTCGTTCCTTGCTACCTATGCTGAGCTTTGTATTCAAACAGAGCTGTTTTTATACCATACATTACTATACACAGCATAGAGCACTGACTGGACAAGCGCCTGTGCCTGCACCGCAGGATCGCCCAGCAATGAGAATCTTGGCAACCAAGGGGTTTGCACACACAGGGGCCCTGCAAAAGAGACAACATGGGTCCACTTTAAGCTGAACAATATAACTCATTATGAGCAGTAGCACAGTTTGCCGCTTTTAACGCCAGTGTTTGCCCTTACCAAAATTACTTACACCTGTCACAAATGTGAAACTTACGATGACCTTTTGGAACTCCTCCCCTTCTCAGCCACATCATCAGTATCCGCCTTTGTCAATATGACTACGTAGTTATTGAATTGCTGGATAGATTTTAGACCTATAAAGAGCTGCATTCTCAAGGTGCAAACATCCATGGAGACTGGAGGGCATGTCTACAGGGAAAGAAAAACAAGCACTGCATTTCACAATCTTTTTAGGATAACATTTAAAGGGTAATTACACTTCAAATGGCATTTTTAAAAGTTTTTTTTTTTAACTCCACGTTATAAAAGAAAACCGTTCTCCCTGGCAACAATGTGCATGAAAGTGGTGTTCTGATGTACAGATCAGAATTCTTCCCGACTCTAGCATGATAAACATCTGATTGGCTGAGGCATAGACAAGTTTAAGCCTATCTTAATTAATTCCGCCTCTCCAGATTGGGGGGGGAGCACAGTCCCGTGTTCCAGTAACTAAATGGTTACCGGCAGCGTTCTCAGGTGGAGTAGTAGTTGCTGCTGCTTTGTTTAGCCAAAGCTGCTAACGAGCTTACCTATTACAGTGAAAGCATTCTGGGAGTTGTAGTCAGACAGGACACAGGATCAGCTTTACTGTAGGGCAGGAGAGCCTATCAGGTTTATAAGAAACTTAGAAACAGCATACTGAAAAGTAAATCACAGGTCTGGGGGCACAATCCTAACACACAGGTTTATTTTACAAGAGGAAAATAATAAGGCAGAACACCAAAAACATGTCAAAACAGGAGTTTTCCTTTAATGCTAATTCTACAAAAGAAAATAAATAAATAAAACACCACTGTGAGGGAGGTCAAGGCTTTCATTTTTGTTCTAGACATCATGTATCATTCAGACTGTATTAAATAATGTACAAGGCACCATGTCCTTCAGGATGGCCATGGAGAGAGAGGCTCCTCCCCCGTAAACACAAACTGGGAAGGTTTAAAAGCCCCACACCTTCCTAGCATCAGTAAATGTCTAAGGAAAGTATGAGGAGAGGACCAGGTGGCCACCTTGGAGATCTCTTCTAAGGAAGCCCCTGATGTCTCAGCCAGGAGGTGGAGACTGCTCTGGTGGAATGCTCCTTTACGTAGAGGAGGAGGCATATCTATACATATATAAGTCAATGAGATGGCCTGTCTTATTCATTTAACTATGGTAAGTCTTGGAAGCGGTCAGGCCCCTGTTCTTCCCACTGAAGATGAACAGTCGATCCATCCTCCACCAATAAGTGTGTGGTATAAGTAGAACACTAAGCACCTTCTGACATCTAAGGAGGTACGCTGGGTCCTCCAGATCCTCTGAGGTAGCCAACAGGGAGGGCAGTATATCCTGAGAATGTGAAATGTGGAAGCTATCTTGGGGAGGTACAATGGGTTGGGCTTTAAAATAGCTCTGTCCTGCAGGATCATGCAGTAAGGTTCTCTCATAGATAGTGCCTGAAGGTCGCTAACTGTGCGTACAAAAGTAATGGCCCACAGGAAACTAGTCTTAATCATTAAAATCTTTATGGGAGAATCAGAAATTGGGGGCTCTGGTTAACCCCGAGTACAAGAGTAAGATCCCAGGTTGGAAAACCTGGACGTACTACAGGTCTTTTCCTGGAGATGTAAACAAAAATCTGTTAATGAGGTCAATCTTTATTAGGCTATGGTCTAAAAATATAGAAATGGTGGAAGCCTGGATTTTCTGAGTACTAACCGCTAGTCCAAGTTCGAAACCATCTTGTAAAAATCTAAGATTGATGGCACTTGATACCTGTCCAAGCTTCACAGTAGGAACAGAATTCCTTCTATACCTTTAGGTAAATCCTTCTTGTAGTTTATTTTCTACTTTATGCAAAGGGTGATTGAAACCCTTGTATTGAGTCTCTCATCCTTTTAGTGTCCCCCTCAGGATCCATGCAGTCAGCTTCAGGTTTTGGAGCTCGAGGTAGCGAATTGGTCCCTGAGTTAGGAGGTCTTGGACGAGAGGTAGATGCCACGGACTGTCTAGTGTCATCTTCTTTAATGCTACAGACCAACTCCTTTTGGGCCATTCTGGGGCGATCAATATGATTGTAGAGCGCTCCTCCATGATCTTCCTTATCACTTAAGGTAGTAGACGCAGGGGAGGGAAAACATATGCAAGGGTAAAATCCCAAGTTTGTGCCAGGGCATCTAACCCAAGGGCTCCATCCCCCAGACACAGGGTAAAGAAACTCTTGCACTTTGTGTTTGCTGCTGTCGCAAATAAATCTACATGTGGGGGACCACATCTTTGAACTATTTGGAGGAAGACCCCCTGGTCCAATACCCATTCAGATTGGGAAAGCCACTTCATGCTTAGGAAGTCAGCTACTACGTTCAAGGAACCCTTCAGATGTACGTCCGAAATGGACATCGGACAGTTCTGAAGAGGTAGCATGAGTAGGCCAGTTCTTGGATGTGGTTCCCCCCTGCCCCCCTACATGTTGTCTGATCTTATCTGGACATCTTTGTCCTCCAGGAAATGGCTGAAATGGTACAAGCCCTGTTCGACTGCTCTTAGCTCCCTGAAGTTTGAGGACTTGTTCTGTACATCTTTAAACCAGTGCCCCTGGATGTATCGGGAATCTAAGTAGGCTCCCCACCCTCAAGAGATGGCATCTTTGGCAATCACCACTGGGTTGGTCTGTCTCCAGGGTCTGCCTCCTTGGAGTGTCATATAATTTGACCAAAAAGTCAGGCTGGCCTTAAAAACATCTGGGCACTTACTAGAGAATCCAGCGACTCTTGGTGACCATCCCAATTCAAGGAGAAATGCTTAGAGGTCTCACATGCAATTGTGCCCAAGTAACAGCCGGGATGATAAGACTGAGAATTCTCATAATCTCTCTCAGTGACACACTCCCTTGATTTGCTAACCAATTGATGTTGTCTAGTATTTTCTGCTGTTTGGTGGTAGTAAATTTCTTTGCTCCACCAAATCTAGAATGAACCCCAGGAATTTGTACCTCTTGGATGGAATTAAGTTTGATTTTTCGAGCAGAAGCCACAGTGATCGGCGTGGGACACAGTGTTCAGGGACAGATCTTTTTCTTTGTTCTTTGTGAACTGGTAAGAGACAAGACAATACTGCTTTTTTTATATTTTTTTTTTAGGGAAACCCTGGGCAACCGAATAATTCTTTGAGGGATTACTTCCACAAAGATAAAGCCACTACAACAAGCTGTGTACACCTAGAAAGCTTAATATATGCACTTTTCAGGGAATATATGGTTTATGGGGGGTATTTCAAAAGGTCATCTTGGTAGAAAAAGCACAAGGTGCGCACTTTGTCTGCAGAGCTAACATTTTCAAGTAAAATTACCCTGCAAAAATACAATTCTGTGATTACTCACCTTGTAGAATTGGTATTATAAGTATGCAGCACGTCCTGCTCCAGAAAATGATTCATAACAGATGGGATTACCTCTGCCAGAGGGCGCTTGACTGCAGAGATGGCAAAAAGAGGCCCCTCCCGGTCTATATATACCCGGGACCTCCCACAAATTCCCCGTAATAGAAAAGCAGTAAGGAGAACCAGGAGAAGCCAATGATAATTAACAACGTTAACAAGGATAACAATCACCATACAGAGGATCCAAGATAAAGCAAACAGGGTGGGGTGGAGCAGGACGTGCTGCATACTTATACCAATTCTGGATGTATGCAGCACGTCCTGCTCCAGATAATGATTCATAACAGATGGGACATCCAATAGCAGTGTCCATAAATAGGGTGGGATCCCCAAAAGCAACAATGCACAGTTCACACCACTGCCGCCTGCAGAACCTTGCGGCCAAAAACAGCATCCGCTGAGGCCCGAACATCAACCTTGTAAAAACTTGGAAAAAGTATGAACATCAACCTTGTAAAAACTTGGAAAAAGTATGAACAGAAGACCAAGTAGCAGCCTTACAAACTTGTTCAACAGAAACCTGGTGCTGAAAGGCCTAGGAGGCTCCAACAGCACATGTAGAATGAGCAGTAACACGGAAAGAAGGATCCTTTCCCCTAGCAGAATAGGCCCTAAAAATAGCCTGACAAATCCATTTGCTAATAGGAGACTTAGCAGGAGTCAGGCCCTTCTTGGGACCCGAAGGAACCACAAACAAGGCATCAGTCTTTCTAAAAGGTGCAGTAGCCACCAAGTAGAACTTCAAATTCCTGACCACATCCAGGGAATGTAAGGCCCTCTCCTTGGAATTACCAGAATTAGGGCACAAGGAAGGAAGCACAATGTCCTGATTGAGATGGAAGGCAGAGACAACCTTAGGCAAGAAATCAGGTTTAAAGCGGAAAACCACCTTGTCCTTGTGTCTCTCAAAGTAGGAGGCCTGAATAGAAAGGGCCGCCAACTCCGAAACATGCCTGACCGAGGTGATAGCCACCAAAAAGGCAACTTTAAGAGTAAGAATAGACAGAGCAGCCTCATGCACAGGCTCAAATGGAGGGCCCTGAAGGGCAGACAAAACCAAATTCAAGTCCAAACCATGCTGAAGGAACTCCAGAATCCTAGGAATGGAAAACACCCGACAGGGAATGACCCTAGACTCACACCAGTCAATGTAGGCCCACCAGATCCTATAGTAGATGGTAGAAGAGGATTTCTTCTTAGCCCTGATTAGAGTGTTAACCACAGAATCAGAAAGCCCCTCATCCCTTAAGATGGAGGTTTCAGCAGCCAGGCCGTCAAAGCCAGAGTTTGTAAATTGGGATGGCATAGCCGCCTTGAGTGAGAAGGTCCGGGACCAGGGGCAGAGCGTACTGATCTACTGCCAGCTGAAAGATATCTGCGAACCACACCTGTCTTGGCCAACGGGGGGCCACCAGGATTGCCGGCACCCTTTCCTGAGCCAGTTTGCGCAGAACCCTGCCCAGCAGGGGGGAAGGAGGAAAAAGATACAGGAGACGGAACCCCTGCCAGGATAGAGTCAGAGCATCCAGGGGGGCCAGGGGATCCTGGGACAGAGAGACAAAGACTGGGAGCTTGTGATTGTGGCGGGACACAAACAGATCCACTTCCGGTACCCCCCAATGGTGACACAAGGATAGGAAGACCTCGCTGCTGAGAGACTATTCTCCCAAGCGAGAAGTCCCCCTGCTCAGAAAATCTGCCTCCAGATTCTCCACCCCCGGAATGTACACTGCTGAGATGCAAGGGACATTGTCCTCCGCCCAGGACAGAATCATGGACACCTCCTTGAAGGCACTCTTGCTCCGAGTCCCTCCCTGATGATTGATGTAGCAAACCGCTGTCTGGTTGTCTGAGCGAATTTGGACCGGCTGGCCCCAAAGGTGAAGAGTCAATTGGGCCAGAACCAACTGAACCGCCCTCAGTTCCAGGATGTTGATAGGAGCATGGGCCTCCTGAGGTCCCCACAGCCCCTGGAATTGAAGGGATTTCCAAGAAATCTGCCCCCCAACAGGTTCCTCGAGTCCAGCCACCACAAGAGGGACCGCCGAGCCAGAGGGAACAGAACAAAGGCCCGATCCAGCGACAGGGGACTCTTGTCCCAGACTGACAACAGGCGCCACATGCCGTCTTTGAGCCGGGGCCTTACGGGCCACAGAGCTAGCAATCAACCTCTCAATGTTAGCCAACCTGGAAGACATCAGGCTGAGACTCCCCACTAGTATTTAGCTCACTGGGAGTCATAATCAAGCGAGGGGGAGTGGGTGAGGACATAGTGGGCGCAGGCCCAGTCACAGATAGCCCAGAATGCAGCGCAATCGCCTGCTGGGCGCAGCGTACACAGACCCGCACATCATCGCTCACAGGGGATACCGCACACAGCCGGGCTTGTCTCCAAGGGGACCCCGAGCACAATAGGCTCGATTCAGAGGCACATTAGTCAGCACTTCCGTAGCTGTCTGTGAAAGTTTTTGTGTGTGTTTGTCATTTTTGGGGTGTTTTTCATCCATTTTTCATTCGTACGAACATTCGGACAAATGCGTATATGCACTTTCGATGTACGAAAGCAAATCGGATCATTTGCGTTAGTTCATTTTCCCATCAAAATCTGATATTTTTCATTCGTTCAGATAACTTACGTTATTGCTATGGGCTTGCGTCTCATCCAGAGAGCTGATTGCCGACGGACCACCACCCTATAAACCCGTTTCCTTTGCGATCCCCTTACGGGACCATTTTGACCTCGAGACTAGCAGCTATGGATGACTCTAGTGTATTTGAGGAGCATGAGGATCTGCAGCTCATGGGCATTGAAATTGTCTGGAGGGCTGAGACCTGATTGCACCGGCTGCGACGCATGCACATCGATGGCATGCATGACGTTGAGCTGTTCGAGCTCACCAGACTTAATCGCGCTTCCCTCCATAAATTGTATAGTGAGCTGTGGCCATGGTTAGCCCGCAGCACAAGGAAGGGGTAAGCAATTTCAGGTATGACCAAGATACTTGGCTGCCTGCAATTTTTGGCGAACGGCTCGTTCCAGAGGCTGGGTGCCCTCTCCGTGGGGATCTCCCAGCCTACGCTGAGCCGCGCGCTATCCAAGTTTTTGGAAGGCATGGCTACCATTACTCAGAAATATATTTGTTTTCCTGACGACATGGTAGCCAGGAACGCGATTAAGCTTGCATTATAACATCGCCGACATGCCCAACGTCATGGGTGCCATTGACTGCACCCACGTTGCCCTGGTGCCTCCGGCAGCAGACGAGTATATCTACAGGCAAGTACAATCTGTAATTTTTACAATTACTTGACCTTATTGTTTTCCAAATTTTTGAGAAGGCCAACTTGTAAAAAGTCCCTCCTTGTAATTATGCCCTCCTTGTAAAGATTCCGTGTGAAACAATGGACCGCATTTAGTTTTTCCAAAAATTAACGTGTTCTAAAGGGAAACATTTTTATGTGTACCTGAATTAGACACTTCAAATTTAAAGTGGACCAACACCCAGGAATTTCACTATCCTGGGTGTTGGTCCACTTTTGCGGGGCACCTCGATCGGGGGTGCTCCGCTGTGTGAAACCTCCCAGAAAGCCCCAAAAAGCATACTCACCGCTGACGGACAAGCTGAGGAGGCCGCCGCCGCCTCTCGCGCATCCCTCTTACAGGGAGCGCGCCCGCGCGAATCTTATAGATTCCCGGGCCGATCAGCCATGGGTGTTGGTCCACTTTAATCAAGTACCAAATACTAATGTACTTGGTTAGTGTTATTTGTATTGGGCCACATGTTTTGCTTAGGGTGTGATTAGTTAGTGTTTCACTAGTTTGCCTTGCCTTGATAATGTTTTGTTTTTTATTTTTTCCCAGGAACCGCAAAATGGGTCACTCACTGAATGTCCAAGCAGTGGTGGCCCCGGACATGCGGTTCCTTAGTATGGTCGCCGGGTTTCCAGGCTCATCCCATGATGCCTACATTCTGTGAAGATCTGGATTGTACGGTCGGTTTGAGTCTGGGGAATTTTCCGGTGGATGGCTCCTTGGTAAGTTGACGCCAATAACATCCTATTTTTTTTTTATATGTATGGCTATGAATTTAGTTTGTGTCCCATGTATGAAACTATGCCTATTTGAACACCTTGTTTACACGACCTTAACCATTAGATTTTTCAAACAAACAACAAAGCCTTGCCAAATGTTGGTTCTGCATTTGGCAATTTTAAACTTTAAATTTATAGTAAACTAATCATTACTCTTCCCCACACTCAGCTGAAATTATGTTCTTGACTTTATGATAGGGTTTGCGCCATCTTAGCTTAGATGCATTACACTTACTGAGTAGAGGAGAGCGGGATAAAGTGCAGGGGCTGTGTTCGAGGTGTTTTTGCCTCAGAAAAAGCAGCTACGGGGTCCTGAAACATTTAGACATCCAAGAATGCTGAGCAGCACAGTCCTAAACCAATGCCTGTTAGCAGTCTGGCTGATTGTCCCTCATCCGGCATCTTTGATGTTTAAATTGTTCCCACATCTAATAGATGTTTATAGGCTTTTTTTTTTTGCCTGTGCAATATGTATGTTCATGCTGTTTAGCAAATGTGACCTAGGCTCTTAGTCATGTTGTGGGGCCGTTTTTGGGTTTAAATTTAGAGAGTAATGTGTAATTTATGTGTTTTGCTTACAATATTTGCAGGCGATTCCGGCTATCCACACTTCCGTGGCTGCTGACGCCCGTCCTCCGGCCCCAGAATGCCGCCCAGGATGCATATAATAGGGCACACCGGAAGACCAGGGCCGTGGTGGAGAGGGCGCTTGGCCTATTAAAGACCCGTTTCAGATGCTTGGACCATACCGGGGGAGCCCTTCAGTATGACCCCAAAAAGGTCATAGATATTATCATGGCGTGTGCAGAGGAGGACTACCATGGGCCACATAGTGCGTCTGGCCAAGCCGTGCGGTCAAATTTGATAGCCACACATTTTGCCTAATTTGTTGTCCCTTTGTTTGTGTTGTCACTTTATTGATTGTTAATTGTGTTTTTTGCTCTTTGTGTTTGTATGTTTGCTTCTTACTTTTACAAACAGTAATGAATTAAGTACAAACAACCTCACACCTGATTTGAGACTCATGGTTTTTTGGGTTCCCAATTTGTTACTGCAAACTTTAACTCATCTTTATTCCCCAAAGGCATAAACTTAGTCAACAACAGGTTAAGTAAAAATGTATGGTTTTTATTTGAAAAGCAAACATTGGAGTTGATGGTCACTCTCATAGTTCATGAAAATACATGGTCAAGCCACAAATGTAATTTTTGGCAAATCATGCCACATAGCAATTGGCCACAGGCAGGAGTTTCAAAGTAAGGCACTCCTGTCAAAAGTTTAATACAAATTTCCAAAACAAAAACATATGTGACAAGCATTGCCATGTCCAGATTTTTATGAAAACAAATAGGTCCACAGACACACCCTCTCCCGCTTGGCCACAGGCACAGGTGTAAAGCAGCAAAACCGATGCCACATCTACACCTGTTACTCAGTGGGCCATCCAAACAAGAACCCCCAGTCCCAATCCAAGTCCAGTTCAATCTCAGCCAGGGGTCAAGGTAGTAGTTTGCCAGGCCAGAATGTCCCCCAATCATGCCTACAAACAGAAGGAGCCAGAACCAATGTAATTAGGCCCAAGCCTGCTGCGCAACAGCTTGAGTGGCAGGTTCATTGAGGCTTCACCACCGGCATTGGCTAGTGGGCTACCTCAGCACTCTAATGAGCTATATGGGAGCAAATCCAAAGCATACAAGCAAAGCCATACCAAAAGGGTATATTCGTAGGGCTCACCAGACATGTCAATACAGTGGAGATGTAGAGCAAAGATGTGGAGCAGATACAGGCCAAATAGGCCTTAAAATGGGGGATGCCCATAAAACCCAGGTTGGGGCCCTTGGAGGTGGGCCCTCACCTGGGCCTGAATCTGCAACTGTTCCAACATGTTTCTATTGGTAGTTCGAAATTCAGCCATCATGGCACATTGTTCGTTAAGGTGGCCATGTGGCTGTTGCTATTTCGAACTTCCTCAAGCATGGCACTGTAATAATTGGATAAGGTGGCCATGTGGCTGTTGTTGGACCTAAATTCAGTCAGCATGGAGTTTAAGGTGTTATTTAATGTCTCTAATTGCCCATGAAGATGCTCGTGGTTTAATTGATTTTGGAGGCAAAATAGCCGCCTCTCATGGAGCCATGCTGACTCCATCATCGTCGCGCCCCTCCCCTGGGAAACTGGGCGATGTGGTCAACTACGCCTCCCAATTCCCCGGGTTGTGGGGCGTGCAGATGATGTGCCTCTAGGTCCACCAACAGCCACAGGTCTGCTTGGCAAATCCTCAGCAGCAGAGCTAACACTGGGGACTGTCGGCTCAGTCTCTGCATGCTGCCATGGATGGGCTGGCAGCATGCAGCCAGCTTCACTCTGCTGCTGAGGATTTGGTGTAGAAACATGTTGGGACAGTTGCAGATTCTGTCCCAGGGGGAGCTGTTCAGAAGGTCCAATGAAGGGTCCATCCTCCTCCAGCTCCTGGATTTCCTTCATCAGTGTGTGGGTCTGTTGGGACATGTAAATAAAAAAGGTTCAGTTTGGGGAATACATATGTAATTCAGTAAAAAGAAACATGACAAGTCACATGCATAAGCAATATCAGAAAAATACAATTCTGTGAAGTACTCACCTGTAGAATTGATATTATAAGTGTACAGTACGTCCTGCTCCAGATATAGTACTTACACTTGGGTTATCCTCCGCCAGATGGTGTTGCACTGCAGAGACATGTAAAAACAGGCTCCTCCCGGCCCCTCAAATACCCAGGGACCTCCCACAAATCCCCAGCATTGAAAAGCAGTGAACAAGAAGTCGGGAGAATTTAACCACCAAAACTGGTAACTATAACAATGATAACAATCAACATACAGGGGATACAGAATAATGCAAAAACCAGGGTGGGGTGGAGCAGGATGTACTGTATACTTATAATATCAATTCTACAGGTGAGTACTTCACAGAATTGTATTATTCTTAGTATACAGTACGTCCTGCTCCAGATATAGTACTTACACTTGGGACATCCAATAGCAGTGTCCATAAAGTAGGGTGGGATCCCCAACAAAAAGGTAACAGCAAACAGTTTAAACCACTGCCACCTGCAAAACCTTGCGACCAAACGCAGCATCAGCTGAGGCCCTAACATCAACCTTTTAAAACTTTGAAAAGGCATGAACAGAAGACCAATTAGCGGCCTTGCAAACTTGTTCAACAGAAGCCTAGTGCTGGAAGGCCCAAGAGGCACCAATAGCACGAGTAGAATGAGCAATAAGGCAAAAGTGAGGACTCTTCCCCTTAGCAAAATAAGCCTGAATCACAGCCTGACAAATCCCTTCGCTAACAGTAGACTTGGCAGAAGCCAAAAACCTTTCCTAGGACCAGAAGGAACCATCCCATCCAAGAATGACCAGGCCCCCCGCCGCTTAGCCCCCGAGATCAGACGAGATCGGGCGCATTCAGGATGGAGAGGCCCTAGGCCAAAAGGAGCAACAGTTCTCCTAAAGGACACAGTGACTACCAAGGAATACTTCCAACACCTGTCCAAGGAATGCAGAACCCTTTCCTCAGCGTAGCTAGGAATAGGGCACAAGGAAGAAATAAAAATATCTTGAATCAAGAACAGAAGACACCACCTTAGGAAGAGAGTCCAGCTTAAAGCGGAACACCACCTTATCCTGGTGTCTCTCAAGGAATGGGGGCTAGATAGACAGCCGCCAACTCAGACACATGTCTGACCGAAGTAATAACCACCAGAAAGACAACCTTGAGGGTAAGTACAGCCATAACAGCATCCTGAATAGGTCCAAGGGATCACCCTGCAAGGCAGACAAAACCAGGTTCAAATCCCAAACAGAGACCATAGTCTTACGTGGGGGGCGCACATGAGCAACCCCCTGAAAGAAGGTCTTAACCAAGAAAGCTGAGCAAAAGACTTCTGAAAGAAGACGGACAGGGCAGAGACCTGACCCTTCAGAGTACTGAGTTGGAGACCTGACTCCAACCCATGCTGTAATAACTCTAGAACCCTGGGGACAGAGAACACCCGACAGGGAAGAGATCTAGACTCACACCAATCAATATAGGTGCGCCATACCCTAAATAGATGGAAGAAGAAGTTTGCTTCTAGTCTTCCCATAGTCTCAAACACCAAAGCAGACAAGCCTGTCCCCTTCAGGAAGGGTGCTTCAGCAGCCAGGCCGTCAAAGGCAGAGTCTGCAGATTGGGATGAAGTAAGGGGCCCTGAGCAAGCAGATCTGGCACTCCTGGCAGAACGTACAGAGCTACTGCCCTCTGCACCACGTCTGCGAATCACGCTCTTCTTGGTCACCCGAGGGCCACCAGAAGCACTGGCTCCCTTTCCAGAGCAAGCTTGCGCAGGACCCTGCCTAGCAGGGGGAATGGAGAAAGACATACGGAACAGAATGTCCTGCCATGACGTTACAAGGCATCCATGACCACGGCCAGAGAAGCCTGAGACAGGGAAACAAGGCCGAGAACTTGTGAACGTGACGGGACACAAAACAGAACCAAAACCGGTTGTTCCCCATAGAGGCACAGGGGTTGGCACAACCTGTTGCAGAGGGACCCTCAGCGGAGCGTATACCGCTGTTATGCAGGGAACATCGACCTCCACCCAGATAAGGACCAGAGACACATCCTGGAGGAGCCTCCTGCCCCGGGTCCCTCCCTGATTATTAATGTAGGTCAAAGCCGTCAGATAAACCTAGCGCCCCCGAACAGGCAGGCCCTGAAGGGGAGTAGTCAAGCGAGGTAGACTAACCTGAACGCTCACTGTTTCAAACATTGATAGGTGTATGGGTCACCTAAAGGCCCCACCTCCCCTGGAACCGCAGGGACTTCCAGAAGAAGACCCCCCCTCCAACCTGATAGATTGGCATCCCACGGTGACCGTCTCCCAGGAAGAGGCAAGAAGGGAACTGCCCCCAGACAGGTTCCTGAGTTCATCCACTACAAGAGGGACCTCCTCATCAGAGATGAAGGCACACATACCCTGCTCCAGGGATGCTGGGTTCTTGTTCCGTAGAACCAATAGGAGAAGTTGCAGAAGGCCCCAAGGGGGACTGAACATAAGGGGCCTCTTCGGAGCACGCCACCAACGGCCCACCAGCTGCATCCCCTGCCTGGTGGAGGGACGGGGGCAGCTATGAGGGACTGGGCCCATGCAACCAGATTGTCCACTTTATTACTGAGGAAGGAAGATCCTTGCCTGAACTGTATCAGAATCATTCATAGGAATGGAGTTACCAATGAAGGGGACAAAGAGGACTTGGGGTGTTTGATCACCCCCCCAAATGACTCCCAAATGGACACCCCCAGCCGAGTATCCAACGTAGTGACGTAGAAACTGGGAAGTGATGAAGATGGCCAGGTAGGTCATCAATCGGACGCCCCTTGGTCTCATCAGGGCTATCCCCCCCGTCAGCACCTTGGTGAGCGCTCTGGGGGCTGAAGAAAGGCCAGATGACAAGGCCACAATTAGTAGTGTTGGTCAACCAACGCGAATCTGAAGAACCTCGGTGTCCATAAGACACAGGGAAGTGAGAATAAGCATCATTGAGCTCCACAGACGGCAAGAAGCCCCTGACGCGCAAGGAGCTGATGGCCGAGCACAGTGTTTCCATGCAGAAACCGCCTGTAATCGACGAATTGCTGAAAATCTGTGAATCCAGATTGGGCCAGACTGACCCATCCTTTTGGGGGAACTGTGGAAAGGTCGGTGTAGCGGCCCCTGCCTCTGCCTGATAAGGGCAATCTGCAAGAGACCCCCAGACCCCGCAGGCCTTGCATGGCCCGTACCAGCACCTGAACAGAGGCAGGGACCAGAAGTACTCGGGACCTGATAATCATGGGGGAGGCCGCACAGCAAACTCTATCTAGTAGCCGGAGGACACTACCTCCTGAAGCCACCAGTCTGAGGCGTGATGCCTCCTGACATAAGCAAGGTGCCGCAGCCGTCCCCTCACCCAGATGGGTGAGGGCGCCCCATCATGCTTGAGGGGACTCGGGGGAAGATTTGGGCATAGCCCCCCCGGAGGAGCCAGGACGTTGTCTGCTGCTCCTGGGACAGGAATCTGCGCAAGCCCCCGCGAAGGACACCCCTGGTTCCTGTTTAACATCATGGTAGGGGTCGGAAGGGGTGCCCTGGCCCCGAAGGGGCCAAGACAGCCGCCTGCGTTGGGGTAACTTACCCTTCTTACCAAACAGGTCTAGACAGGCCCCAAACAGGTGTCGCCCTTTAAAAGGCATCCCGGTAAGAGCCCTCTTTGCAGCATCATCAGCACCTCACTGTCGCAACCAGACCAAGCGACGTATGGCCACCACAAGGGCAGAAGTTCTTGCACACATTCTAATGGTGTCATCCAATGCTAATAGGATACATTTCACAAACACCCCACAACTGGAGAGTGCATTAAACACATCCCAAGGGAGATCATCAGGGGGGACGACCAAGCATGTTTCTGATGAGGGTTCTAGCGGCCACGGCAGTAATGGCAGAGGCACAGACCGGGCGCAGCGCCGTCCCCGCACATGCAAAGGCGTGGGAGGCCAGCCTGTCAATGCGCCGGTCCTCAGCATCCCGAAAGATAGTATAAGCAGGGACTGTAATAAAAGCGGGGTTAGGCAGCCCTATGATCGGGGCATCCACCTCGGGGGGGAGGGGGATGACCAACATTTAACCACCTCAGGGGGAAAGGGATACTTCCCATCCCAATCCCCTGGGACCCCGGGCAGTTTACTGGGACACTCCCATTCCTTGAGCACAAGGGTATGGAAATGTGCCTGCTCCAGGAATTCCAAAACGTGATGTTGCTGTATGGAAACACTCCCATCTTTGCCTGGGAGCCTCACCAGGGGAAGAGATAGACAGAACCTCAAAGATCTGGATCAACAATCTGTCAGTGTCATCCTGGACCCAGGGGTCAGGGCCAGAGACTTCATGACCAGTCGGACAGATTCATAAACTCCTCAGATCCCATAGGGAAAACAGTAACATTAGGCGTCAAGGGCCGCTTCTTACCAGGGCCCTTACGCGCTAAAGACCTCACAATGATCTGTTCAGCTGTAGGCAGTCTATGAGACAATTCAGGCTGAGAATCCCCACTTGTGTGCGACTCAGCAGGAGTGAGATTTAAGCCTGGGGAAGTGGGCGAAGTAAAACGAGGTGCAGCCACTGGCAAGCCAGAATGCAAGGCCAGCGCTTGCTCAGCACAGGGTACGCAGACCCGTGCCCTGTCAGCGTCAGCATGAGGTTGTCCACAAGCCATGCACAGCCGGTCTTGTCCCCGGTCACATTATGCTGAGATGCCTCCATATGGTGATTTTTAGGCACAATATGCCGGTAGAGATTGATGCTATAAAGCAACCCTGGATGCCCCAATGCCCCGGTGATTACACCGGGCCGGGAGAAGCCAATGGATACGCCCGTCTGAAAGACACAATGAGAAGAAAAGGGTGTCAGAACCGAAACACTACAATGAGTATAAAAGCCGCCCGCGAGGGCACTTACGGACCACGGCAGGCAAGAACGTCACACGTGCGCGCGCGAACTGACAAAATGGCGCTGAGTACCTCGAGTACCATGGCGCGGAGCGCGCCAGGCCGGGACCCCGCCCTCCCGATGGGCGCGAGGTCCAACAAGCAACCAAAGAGGACGCAGAGGCGTCTGAGGTAACGCCGCCGCCTGGCGCGGAACATCCAAGGGAGGAAAAAGCGTGCACGGCGGCGGCAGTTACACGAGGTGAAGCTCATGTTATAATACTGCCTCTGCACAAAGCTAAAAATACGAATCAGCGCGTCTGACACCACAAGTACAAGTCCAAAAGACATATGCATGAAATCACAATACAGTGACACCAAACACACCCCCCCCCCCCCCTTTCTTTCCCCCCGAGCTACGGGGGGAACGCAGGAGGATGGCGGCCCTTTGTACAGGGCCCACCGTTACACGGGGCATGGGGCAATAATGCGGGAGGGGCATCCCATAGAGGCACACCATCCGCCTATACCGCCTACCCTTTGGTGGAGGACTGCGATGGAGCATCGCTCCATAAGCACGCAAGGTGCTGCCTACCTTCACCCGACCAGCGCAGCCCAGGCTGGGAGGCACATCACAGGGAGGATGGGTGGGAATAGTCCAACAGGGCCGCAGGCTTTAATAGCCCCGCTCACCTGCGAGAGAGTGATACTTCATGTCTTCGTAGTCAGCACTGCAGAGAAATCTGGGGATTTGTGGGAGGTCCCTGGGTATTTGAGGGGCCGGGAGGAGCCTGTTTTTACATGTCTCTGCAGTGCAGCGCCATCTGGCGGAGGATAACCCAAGTGTAAGTACTATATCTGGAGCAGGACGTACTGTATACTAAGAATAAGACACTTACCATATATATCGGATCCTGGGTCCGAGGCAGCACGGAAGTTGACGGCATGGTAAAACTGGCTGAGGATTCCCCACTAGCTGAGGGATGATGCTGGGCTGCATTGTGGAAAAGAAGGCATGTTAACACACAACTAGGCATTGCTGATGTGTAATAACACATATGGTTCACTAAAACACGGGGCCACGCATGAATGGCAACTCCCACAACGGACCAAGTTGACCTTGACTATGAAGGTCATTATCTGTTAGATGTATTAGTCAACAAGTACATACACATTGGTCTCCTTAACCAAAATAAACATGCATGTACTGGCTGTTCTGAGGCTTCACACATCCCTAAAAGCCCATTATGAGACCATACTCAGCTTGCAAATAGCATTTGCCATCAGATTATGCTGGTTGCCATTCTTTCTAGGTCAAACTTTCAAGCACCCCAGATCAAGTCTTTCTGAGCAAAGCACAGCTCAAACCCAAGTGGCCTACAGATAAAGATGGAAGTGTTGGATGTAATTGACTCTAAATACATAACAGGCAGTCCTTTGCTAATCTCAATAGTCTCCAAACTCATGTATGGGCAAGGAAATTAGCAAATGATGAGTCCACACACATAACACACCCTGTTTAAATTGTTACCTCCACTACAAGGCACACCCTAGGGACATGTGTTAATATATGGCTTGGAGCATCATTTTACACGTAGCTCACATTTCACATACACACTAACATTACTAACCGGCAAGAATAGTCGGAATGTCCGTGTCCTGTCGTGCCGAGTGTCCCTCTAAGGCCACAGGATGTAGCAGGCCCAGCACCATCTCCTCAGCTCGGCTAAATTGCAGTTTAGTGGGGAATCCTCCACCAGTTTGTAAGCTGAAAAAGATAGTTGGACACATTTAGCTAAATGGTGCCAATACAAGACAAATCCACAAAGTATATATGTACCTGTAATGACGCCGTTTTCTTTCTTCCGTGATGCATACTTGAGGTCCGATATTTTCCTTTGAATCTGCTCCACATCTTTGAGCTCTTCCCCCGCTGCATTGACCTGTCTGGTGAGCTCCTCCAAAATCTCGGCTTTGCGCTGCTTGCTTGTAGCTTTGGATCTGCGGCCATATAGCTCATCATAATACAAGGTGAGGCCACTAGCCAATGCCAGAGATTGTGCCTCACCAAACCTGCCACTCAACTGGCCTCTGCGCAATGTGCGCCCTGTTGGTTGTGGTTCTGGCGCCTCAGTGTTTGGAGGAAAATCAGGGGACACTTTGGGCTGGCTGTGTGGGTGTGAAATTACGGACTGCTGGCTGGCTGCAGATTGAACCGGACTTGGAAAGGGACTGGGTGAGCATGGATGGGTGGCCACTTATGTCGCAGGTGAAGATGTGGCATATTCAGAGTGCCTTGACACCTGTGCCGGTGGAGAATGTGGCCGAGGAAGAGAGGGTGTTGTGGAGGAAGTCGTGCTTGGGGCCCTGTGCCTTTGTGGGCCCTTAGAAGACCCATGCCCCTTGGAGGTAGACGGCCGGTCCAGGGGTGAGCCAGAGCTGGGCCGGTGCCGGGCCGGTGCCTTGCCCTCTTGGCCGAAGATTTGGAGACCCATGCGGGTGGGGATGGCGACCTATGGCTTCTTGGGCGGTGCCTTGTCCTCTTGCCATGAGCCTTGTGGCCATGTGCAGGTGGTGGGGATGCCGAGCTCGGGCTGCTTGGGCTTCTGGGCCTTGTTTGCCGGTGACTTTGGCTCTTTGAAGTTTTTTCACCATGTGCGGGTGGTGCTGATGGCGAGGTAGAGCTGCTGGGGCTTCTTTGCCGGTGTCTCCTTTTTGTAGCCTTGGCATGGTAGACACGTGGGTGGGGTGATGGTGACCTGGGGGGGCTGGGGCTTCTCATGCTCTTGGTCCCTTTTTTTTTTTTTTTCGCCCTTGGTTGGTGCCTTGCTTGCCTGTGGCTTCCTCTTGGCCACTGGATCCTTTTTGGGCCTGGATTTTGGAGGCGGCTTCGGCTGTGCACTGCGGGTTTGCTGCAGCTTGCTTTTTGACATCTTAGAGAGAGTTGTGGGTCCTGCACATTGCTCCTGACGCTTGGATGGAAGTTTGCTACTGCTGGCGTCCTTTGATGCTTTTGCCAATTGTTTTTTTGGTGCCATAATGTTCAGACTCTGTAAGAGAATGAGCTGTGTGTCCAGGACCCTTTATATAAGATTGGTGGGGTCTGCCGCTTACACGTACGCATGCGTACGGACGTTGGTCTCGCCGTGCGGAACCCGGAAACCGCAGGGGCATTACTTATCTGCTGCAGAAAAGAGGCAAGATGGCGCACACAATCTTCACCCGCCAACAAGAAGAGATCATCATGCTTGTAAGTGTCTTTTAAGGAATTTGATTTGCCATCTAAATGCATGCCTAGCCCTTAAGGATGCGCCGGCAGAAACGGTTGGTTTACAAAGTGTCTAAAACTCCGTGCAAAACCGACGTGAGGTCCCAAACGTGCGAACCGACCAGTGCTGCATGAATCTGCAGCTGAAGTGAAGGTGGTGGATCTCCAGGGCGACCGTCCTACCCCTCCTCTGTTGGGTCCTCCGACCAGCCCCTGGACCTTTCCACAGAGGAGGGGCGGCACGGCGTGGGCAGGGAGTCGTACCCAGCGACGCAGGCGGGAGCCTCTGGTATGTGACTCTTCATGTAACCGCACACACATATACATGCTAGCTACTACAAAGCTAAGTCCCTTAATCTGTTTTTCTAGATGCTTCTGGAGCGGGTGAAGATGTGGAGGATGCAGCAGATCTCGCACAGGAGGCACAGGGAGAAGGTGAGTGATGTGACACACACATTGAAATTGACATTTGATTACTGTTGACTAAGACATTATAAGTGACCCATTTGCCATGTCTCTACAGCCTCTACTTCACACCAGTGGCAGGGCCTAGGACGTAGGGTTGTCCCCAACAAGGCATCCGTCGGCCACCAACCAAGTAAGTTGTAATGTCATTCTTTGCAGTATGTGGTAATTGACATGATCACCCAGATACCTCAAGCCATAGTAAATGGCATTAGCAGAATGACCTCTGCCCACTTCCTTAGATTAATTACTTAGTAGAATGACCTCTGCCCACTTCCTTAGATTAATTACTTAGTAGAATGACCTCTGCCCACTTCCTTAGATTAATAACTTAGTAGAATGGCCTCTGCCCACTTCCTTAGATTACTTAGTAGAATGACCTCTGCCCACTTCCTTAGATTAATTACTTAGCAGACTGACATGTCATCATGATTTAATTTGACAAATAACAAACATTCCATCCACAGGTGAGAAACATGTATTTGTCTCAAACCAATGTATTTTTTCACATTTTATACAGGGACCACACATGCAAGAGTGGAAGCAATTAATCGAAGGGTCCTTGAGTTGGTGGCCGACATGCAGCAGCTGGTTGACTCGTTGGGGACAACAGAAGAAGAATAGTGTCCTGGGCCCTGTCACTGTATTTTTTAAAATGTAAATTGTTTATTTGTTTTAAATGTCAAAAATATTTAAAATTTTAAAAAAATAAAAAGTTTTTCTTGTAAATTTTTTTGCACCCCCCCCCCCCAAAAAAAAAAAACAAAAAACAAATGGGCTTATAATATAAAAAAAAAAAAAAAAGTTTCCATGTTATTTTTTTATAAAAATACATTAACAACAAACAAAGGCTAAAAAAAAAAAAAAAAAAATTACAGCTAAAGCTTCAGATGATCGGGAAGTGTTTTGGGAAAGTTTTAGGGGCCTAAAATGGAAGAAGAACCTAACCGCGAAGTGGTTTGGGTACGTTTTAGGGGCCTAAAATGGAAGAAGAACCTAACCGCGAAGGGGTTTGGGTAAGTTATAGGGGCCTAAAATGGAAGAAGAACCTAACCGCGAAGTTTTAAGGGTCCAAAAGGGAAGATGGAGGATAGTGCTAAGTGGTTGGGGTGAGCTTTAAGGATCCAAAAGGGAAGATGGAGGATAGTGCTAAGTGGTTGGGGTCAGCTTTAAGTATCCAAAAGGGAAGATGGAGGATAGCACTAAGTGGTTTAGCTAAACATTGTAGTAGAAGTGAGGATGGCAAATATGTAGGCAAGCACTTTAATGAGTTAAGTTTGTAGTGCGCAGGCGCAAGATCGTAAGGATTTACGTCCGCACGATTATTTATTGAATAAGGAAATCCGAATCTATCGGGAACGTAAAGGATTCGTGGAAAGAGACGATGGAAAAAGGGCAAATTCGAAAGCCGACGTTGTAACATGAGAAAATGAAACAGAGAAGTCACGCTGGAAAATTACATCCTTGTACTTGTACTCTGGCATACGAACGGATGGAAACTTTACAGAAGGTTAGCAATGTATGCTTAGAATCGCTCACACACTAATAAGAGAGCGGGAAAATTTTAAAATAAAACGAAAACGGCACAAAAAAGAAAGTCTTTTTTTGTCTCTCTGAATCGAGCCTAATATCCTGTGAAGCCTCCATATGGTGATTAAAGTGGCACAACTGGCCAATTGGAATTACGCCGTACAAGCAACCCGGGATTCCCCAAATGTCCGCCAGGGAAGTGGGAGGATTAAACAGTGTAGGTCTCTAATAAAGTTAATATAACTAATAGAGGGGACAGGACCGGGAGAAACCTCTTAAAACAGTTATCCCGCCTGAAAGACATAACAATGACACCCCATAAGCACACTGAAATGACAATTGAATAAAAGCCAAGCCCGCAGGGGCACTCATGGACCGCGGTGGGGAGCCAGCAATCACACCAGGAGAGGACCAAAATGGCTCTGGAGGAACCTCAAGGGGCGGGCCGCAGGAGGATACAACGCGGAGCACGCCAACAGACAAGCCACACCCCTCCAAGAAGCACACAGACAGGCCGGAACGCAACAGCCAATGGGCGCGCAGGGATTCTTGATGATGATGCCGCCGCTGACCGCGGACGCCACAAGGCGCGCGTGTCAGCGGCGACAAATTCAAAAATGACCAAAGTGAAGACAGAGAGCGGAGCCCTGATTGAAGTGCAATCACTCACACACACACACACACACACACACACACGCACACACACGCACACGCACACACACGCACACACACGCTGCAATAAATGCACACATACGCCCCCCCCGAACGGGACGAGAGAGGGGAGAGAGTGGATGTCAATTAAAAGACCCACCAATGACCAGGGCAGGGAAGGGCAAGAGCGGACGGGGCATCCCAACTCAGGTTCACCATAACCTGCACCGCCTACCCTTTGTTGGGGGTTTGCTCCACAAAAAGAGCACCTGTGATAGGTGCTGCCTACCGTCACCCGACCAGCGCAGCCAAGGCTGGGAGGCATAAGTAGTAAGTGAAACGGGTGGAAATAGTCCTACAGGGCCGCGGGCTGTTAAGCCCCGCTCACCTGAGATAAGAGAAGCCAGCTTCTGACCTTCGCAGCCGACTGCAGAGAACTGGGGAATTTGTGGGAGGTCCAGGGTACATATGGACCGGGAGGGCCTCTATTTGCCACCTCTGCAGTCAAGCGCCCTCTGGCGGAGGTAATCCCATCTGTTATGAATCATTATCTGGAGCAGGACGTGCTGCATCCTTAGAATATATGTATTACTTTGGGGTGTTTGGCAACTCTTCCTTTGACAGTACCTATGCATGTTGGGTCTTGTTCTGTTCAGGGGACCTTTCTTTTTGCTTCTTTTCATATTCAGTTGCAGTTCCAGGACTAGGCCTAGTCCTGGTAATGGTTTCAAGGACCCAGCTCACCCACCACACCTTTACTCAATGAGAGTTCTCACTTTTCTTTATTACAAAATCTTAAAATATTGATTATATACAGCAATACAAACAGGATTGTTAATTAATCTAATGTTACATATATCTTTACCGCACAGAATGCCATATTCACTTGAGCGGATAACTGACTCTCATATGACTGATTAGTCTAACGTTTACAGTCAGGGCAAACATGTTTCGCCTTCTCGGCTTCTTCAGTGCCCTGTGACTATGGTTTTATATGCCATGCTGGCAGGCCCCGGGGAGGATGAAAGATCAACCATTGGTCGCCCACCACCTGGTATTTGAGTTGTATCGGCCTACACAAGGGCCACAGCTGTGTGTCAAAGTATCCTTAAAAGCCAGATAGGCTCGGCTGCCATCAGTGAAATATTCCAATTGCTATTATTGGCTGGTGGGGACAGTTTGTCTCCCTCAGAATAAGACAATCATTTATATGGATGGGAGGCTGCAGCAGGGTCAGCGCGTCCTAATGCCCGTGTAGATTCTGGCAGGAAAAATGCCCGCTCTCTTTGTATGTGTATTCTGATCAATTTAGTGTGGGAGGCTTAGCCCCTCCGGTTGCGCTGACCCACGGCGCGCGCCGAATACACATACAACCATAGTCACAGGGCACTGAAGAAGCCGAGAAGGCGAAACATGTTTGCCCTGACTGTAAACGTTAGACTAATCAGTCATATGAGAGTCAGTTATCCGCTCAAGTGAATATGGCATTCTGTGCGGTAAAGATATATGTAACATTAGATTAATTAACAATCCTGTTTGTATTGCTGTATATAATCAATATTTTAAGATTTTGTAATAAAGAAAAGTGAGAACTCTCATTGAGTAAAGGTGTGGTGGGTGAGCTGGGTCCTTGAAACCATTACCAGGACTAGGCCTAGTCCTGGAACTGCAACTGATAGATTGAGGTGGACCAGTTTTCTCCAGACCCCCTTGCTGCTCACAATAGGTGGGTCGCTTTGCGGCCAGACTAGTGGACCCTGTATGGGACCCTACTCTGACCATTTTAGAGTATTCTTTTCATATTTTTTTTTTTTTTTTTAGAAAAATGAGACTGGTTCTGCTTTTTTCTTTTTTGGGGGAAATCCTGTGCAACCAAATAATTCTTCAAGGGATAACGTCCAGAAAACTGTGCCCACGTTAACAAGCCTGGCACACCTAGAAAGCTTGAGGTGTGTACTTCCAAATAATATATATAGTTTAGGGGGGGTTCAAATGTAAAGGGTTGTTTTTCTTAAAAACTGCAAGGAGTTGTGTTTTAGCTAAACACTATCCTAAAGCGCCATTTCAGTTTTTTTGGGGGGGGCTCCTGGGCAGGTAAGGGTGTCTACCAATAAACATATGGTACCATTGAAACCGAGAAATTGAGCCGTAAATTTATTGGAAAACCTTTTTTTTTTTTTTTATTACAAAAAAAACTACAAATTGTAAAAAATAGATTGATACTTTTGCAAATATTTCACCCAAAAATATTGAGAATACACAAAAAAAAAATATTGAGAATACACTAAAAAAAGACAAACAAGACATTTCAAGTTAACGCCCAGACACTTTTTGGGAAATGCTGCTGCTAATTAGTACTAGGGAACTATGGTCATTTTTAACTGTTAAGGCAGTCCTCCGCAGAGGAGACCTATGTCTCGCTATCTGGGACTGACTGACTACTGGAAGCCGGCGGAGGCTGGAGAGGTGGTTAGGGGTGGTGTACTTTCCTTTTTCCTTTTCCTTATCTTTGTCACTATCCTTTTTGGGATTTGAGGAACCAAGCTGAAGGAAAGGGGCACCAACATGCTAGGGTAGCACAACCAAGGTGTAACAAAAGCATTCAATCAATACATAAAAGCAGAAAAAGTACATCTCACAGGTTCCTCTTGATGATGCTCGCAGGCTTGCTCTGCGACCTTCCACTGGAGACCGCTGGACCTGCACGCTGCTGTAGCCCGGGTCATGGCAAAGTGCGAGTGAGGGCTCCTTTGATTTTGTCTGCCGCATAGCACTACAGCGTGCTCTGGAAATGGGCTGGCCCAGAGGACCAACAGGAGAGGGCTGGAGGACTCGAGGTGGAGCCAGAATTTGACACAGTGAGACGGTGTCCGCCCCAGCCCCGACCCAGAAATAACAGCCATGAGTCGCCCCTGGACCCAAGGAATAGTGTCAGGGTCGCACCATCAGCAGGCCTGTCAAAACACAGTCCGCTCTCGCATACCTCAGCTCCAAGAGGACACATGGATCCTCCGCTGCCAGCCCGCCTCCAGGCAAATGTGAGCAGCCAGATTCATGGGGAGAAGAAATAGGGTGCTCCACGAACCCCAGCGGCAGTAGGCACACTGTCCTGCTAAAGTGAAGTCCGGGGTTGGCGAGCACCACCCCAGAAACTCCTGGGGGAGAAAATAAAAATAACATGATGACGATCAGGTTCCAGAGGTTTCCTGGAAACATATTGAGGACTGGGGGGGGGGCATTTAAATCTGTGCCAGTTTGTATTTCTACTACAGGGGGAAAAGCCTCTCTGTCCTGAAGGTTGAAGCGAGAAATATACAAAGGGGCATATGGCTTTTTTGCAACGCAGATGGCAGTCGCCATATGAGAGACCCCAGCATATAAAAGAGCGCACATGCACAGTTATATACCTTCATAGTTGTATCGATATACGGATCCTGCTCCCGAGCAGCTACTGCACTGCACCTCACTGTGTAACACAGCAAGGTGTTACTGCACAAAAGACAAAAACAAGATACAGAGCTTAACATTCTGAGTTTTTAATTATCAAAGCAACCAACCCACAATAAGAAATATGGAATAGGTGTATAATAACTTCTGAGTTCCAGAGTCACCTACCCTGAAACAGCACTCACTGCACTGCTAAAAGAAAAAAAAACTTTCAAAATCTGGCAAGCGGTTAAAGCGAATCAACACTAATTTATTGGGTGTAGATGGGATGGGATAAGTGTAGACAGGAACGCCCTATTAGGCTTACCTGCACATGGCTTATTTAGCAAAACTGGCCCCACGATTAGCCACTGGGAGTCACGTGGTTTTTTTCGGGATCCCGCCTACCAAAAGTATTTTGGAGCAGGTGACTGGCAGCAGGGGTGAAGCGCAGGGAATGCACAGGCATTAGCAATGAGGGATGCTCCCCGTATTGCAACCAACAACTATTTTAAAAAGGGACAAACGCAATAAACCATCCATACTTTGCAATATTCTAGAGGTTTGAAACTTCAACTGGCGGTCCAGAATGCGCCATACCTGCACCGGTGATCTTGTTGCTGTCTCCCGGCTTCTTCCTGGCATCAGTCATGATGACTGGCCACACCCGCTCCATTCATTTCAATGGAGGGGACGCCCTGAGGGCTGGCCTCCTCCATTGCAGTAAATGGATCAGGTGAGGCCAGTCATTGTGACTGACGCAAGGGGAGGAACGTTCAGGTCTGGGCATACATTTACTGTGGCAGCATGGGGGAAACAGGATTCAGATGCTCCACTGCACACCACCCTCCTGGGAAGCCCTATACCATAAAGCTATACTTTGTGATCTGGACCACAGCTGCCATGCATGTGACCGCCAGCAGCCAATCTGTCTGCCATGTTGCCAGTTATGTGCAACCCTCCAACAAACCTAATAGGCTGCTGGCAATCAGGTGAGGGCTGGTAAGTGGTGTCTCAGGCTTCCCGTGTGGCACTGTGGCCCAACGATGCCCCAGTACAGTCAAGGTTTAGGGGACCCCTGAACATCCTATGAAAAAAAAAAAAAAAAAAAAAAGATGGATGTCTGGAGTTGCATTGGGATTAAATTGTGATACCATACAATATACTATACAATACTGCAATTCAAAATGTATTCTATGTTACTGATCATATTTCCATGACTATGCTCTAAATAGGATTTCCTTGGCTGTCTTGGTCTCTCAGCATTCCCAAACATGAGTTACACCAGCCAGACAAAGTGCTTGCGGGGCTCACTCATGCTGGTAGGGCAGAGGAGGCAGCCGTGCCACCACATTGGCCGTGCACGGAATATGTGGACCCGACAGATCGGTTACCAAAGGAGAGCCTGCCGCACAACCAGTAGTAATGTAAAAAAATCTCCCTTTATTAGTATTTAAACATGCATAACTAGTCTATACATGTACCCAACAAACATTTAAAACCAATTAAAAAGAAAGCAGGATAACCGAATCACATACTATGAAGCTCTCAAATGTATATATAATTATATCTATCTATCTACTGGTTGTGCGGCTGGATATTTTCAGCCTCTCCTTTGGGAACCGATCTGGCGGGTCCACATATTCAGTGCATTGTTGCCCTACCTTGTGTAGGGGGAGACATTTCCAGCCAGCACCCATCCTTATGATAGATTTATAGTGGTGCGGAGTGTTCCTTGTTTTGTGTAACACATAGGCCGTGGTCACGAAAAAATGGAAAGGAGGGACAGGGTTGTAGGTCCGTTACAGCAGGGGTCCCCCAGACCTCTTCCTCAAGGCCCACCAACAGGTCATGCTCTGCTGCTACACTAATTACTACACCTGTGTGTCTGCGTGGAGATCTGCAAAACCTGGCCTGTTGGTGGACCTTGAGAAGAGGATTGGGGACCTATGTGTTCCAGCATTTACAGCACTGAAGGAAATGGAGGAGAGGCACATGGGGCAGACTTGGTGAGCTCCTTGCTGCCTTATTATTGTCATTCTCTGGACTGACCCTTTTACATTAAAGGGCTACAAAAAAGGCACCTTTTGTCCTCTACCACTGATCAATACTAGTCTGGAGATTAGCTGCTCACCTGATCGCTGGAATCTGAGCCCGTTATCCCACACTGTCTAGGGCCCGAACATGGGGTCGGGTTTGTTACTCGCCATCAAGTAAGCTAGGGCCTGACAACCCCCCCCCCCCCCTCCATTGTAGTGAAGTACTAGTAAATGTTTGAGGCCCAGACGGCATGGAAAGCAAGTGCTGTGGCGTGGGTTTGGATTCAACGGTCAGGTAAGTTGCTAATTGCCAGACTAGCACCGTACAGAGGCGGGGGACAGGTAGGTACCCTTTTGGATTTTTTTTTAGCTTGCTGAATCACTTTAAATGGGTGGGAGGGTGGAAACGGGTGTTGGTTGGACTGAAGTGCACAACTATTTTCTGCCCCCCACCCCCTCCATAAAGGGTTTCATGCTCGGTTTTGGCTTGCTAAGGACCTTTAACTGTAGGGAGACTGGCCATAGGTAGACTCAGGATAATTCCTGGGGGGGGGGGAATACCCCCAACCATGTCAAATTGCATCCTCATTAAAACTAAAGCTTTCTTACCATCCACTGCCAATGACCTGGCCTATGGCCTACTTCTTATACCTTATAGCCTCTATGGCAAGGAGTAGGAGTGTCCTTGGTGCACACTCCTTGACCAGTCAGGGAGCACTTTGGGAGGGGCTCAGCGGCATGTCGCAGGCTGATCATTGGCTCACTGGCTGGTAATATCCCTTTTTGGCCCCAGTCCGCAACTGCCCAAGGGCGAGTGTTAAAAAGGACATCAAGTCAATTTAGATTTTTGGTGTATATGCTAACTATTCTGTGAAACAGATGTAAGGGGAGAAAAGAATACCTTGTGATGATGTGTAGCATTTGAGGCGTCAGAACAGCCTGCTGGCACCTTTCTGGGTACTGATAAACAGAAATCAGCTGTACTGTATTCAGCAGACTATACACATAGCCAGTATGGGGCATCGAGAAGAAACAAAACAGGCCTAATAGTTCCCTTTTAGCAGGCAGGTTTATAGCATCTGAGAGGATATGGCTTCCTATACAAAAAAAAAAAATATTAAACACAGATGACACAACTTTTCACTTTACAGAACTACAGAAATAAGTCATTAGCATGTACCAGCTTTATACATCGGCAGCAGCTGTAAAGAGTGCAGATTTGTATATTCAACGCTAAAGCCATCCGCAAAATCTGGTGCAAACCTCCTGCAAAATAGTAAAACAACGGTCAATGGATGCATCACCATTAAGATATGGAAATAAATAAAATTATTAAACATATTATAAATGCATGAAGGATTCTAGTTTCACAACTTAGTGTTCCTGCTATTCAACTTCTGACCAGAAGTGAAAAGTGAGAACGCACACAGAAGCTCTTCACACCCAGGTCACAAAATGTGCAACCCAATGCACTGTTCAAATAGTGGTCACCTATCCTTCCAAATGCTTCAGATTTTTTTGAAAGCATAGTTTCTAAAATATTTGTGTTACACCCTTACATTGAATGCACAGTCGCCAAAAAACAAAACTTTAGGTAGTAAAGCTACTCCATAAAAAAAAAAAAAAAAAAAAAAGTAAGCTCTGGACAAAAAATATGTATATTCTCTAAAATGCTTTCAAAAGTTGACTTTCCCTTTAATTAAAGTGGACCAACACCCAGGATTTTGACTATCCTGGGTTTTGGTCCACTTCAGGGGGGCACCCCGATTAAGAGTGCCCCGCTGTTTGAAACCCCCCAGAAAGCCCCCAAAACTCACCTCACCACGCTCCCACGTGGCCGCGCTGACCAATCACCGCCGACGGACAAGCGGATGACAGCGGCGGACAACACAGCGCGTTCGCCGCCGCCTCCCGCGCACCCCTCTGACAGTGCGCGCGCCCGCGCCGGCCATTCACAAACGGCCGTGCACGTCTAGAGGGGCGCGCGGGAGGCGGCGGTGGCCGCCGCCGCCGATGAGGTAAGTTTTTGGAGGGGGTCCCTCACCGCGGGACATCCCGATCTCGGATGTCCAGCGGTGAGGGAGGTGATCGGCCCGGGAATCTTATAGATTCCCGGCCCGATCACCCCTGGGTGACGGTCCACTTTAAACAGGAACTAGGGAATCAAGTACGAAACTAGTACCCTCAATGTAACCTCCCTATATACGGTTGCACAACCAGTAATTACTATAGTAAAATATATTAAAGTTTTATTAAACTAATAATTAAAAACAGTAGTATAGAAGGTACATATTAAATGTCCTGGGGAACAAAACAAAAATCCCCCTTTGCACCCACAGTAGCCAAGTAAGCCTGAACTATTTTAGCAATTAAAAGATGATAACATGATACATAAATATGTAATTATTAATACTAATAATACATATAAAATACTGACAAAGATGTACAGTACACCCCTAAACTGTCAACTGTCTAATGCAAGAAGAAAGCGTCAGTATACAGAGAAATTAAAGCGATATTTCAGGCAAAGGCAATTGTTACACCATTGTGTCAGGCTATGTTTTGCACTGTCCTAAATGGTTTTCTGTTTCTAAATTTTATACAGTTATAGTTTACCTTCATGATATCTCTTCTAAAGCATGTGGGCGTGGCCCTTGGAGCTGTGATGCTGCATAATAATCAGCATAATGGATGGGGCAGTACTAGGAGTAAGATCGCTTGCTAGGAGGAGGCTGGGTGGCGAGGAGGGAGGGGTGGAGAGGAGGGAGGGGTTAGCTGGGCTTCAATAACAGCTCTAAGAGTGCCATTTAAGCCATCACAACAGGGGGAGGGGGTGCAGTCTGGACTAGCTCCTCGAGCAACAATTGGGGCAGACGAGGAAGTATATTTCCTCATTCAGGATGCCGAGCTGAGAGGAGGCACAGCGCTGGAGGAACGCCAGGTGATCTGATGTTTATTGTTATTAACCTTTTACATGAAAAATCCCTTTAAAAATGAAACCGGACACTTATTTTATAAAAAATTGGGTATTGGTCCACATACCCCTCCGCCCTGCCCCCTCCTATTAGCGACAATGCAGATGGAAAAAAAAAATACAATTCTGTGATTACTCACCTGTAGAACTGGTATTATGAGTATACAGTACGTCCTGCTCCAAATCTAATACTTACAGTTGGGATATACTCCGCCAGATGGCGCTGGACTGAAGAGACATCAAAAATAGGCTCCTCCCGGCCCCTCAAATACCTGGGGACCTCCCACAAATTCCCCAGCATTGAAAAGCAGTTAAGGAGAAGCCGGGAGCATTAAACAATCCAAACTATCAATTATAACAATGATAACAATCACCTTACAGGGGATCCAAGAAAAATGCAAACCAAGGGTGGGTTGGAGCAGGACGTACTGTATACTCATAATACCAATTCTACAGGTGAGTAATCACAGAATTGTATTATTCTTAGTATACAGTACATCCTGCTCCAAATCTAATACTTACAGTTGGGACATCCAATAGCAGTGTCCATAAAGTAGGGTGGGATCCCCAAGAAAATCAGCAGCAGGCAGTTTAAACCACTGCCGCCTGCAGAACCTTTCGTCCAAAAACAGCATCAGCTGAGGCCCTAACATCAACCTTGTAAAACTTTGAAAAGGTATGAACAGAAGACCAAGTAGCGGCCTTGCAAACTTGTTCAACAGAAGCCTGGTGCTGAATAGCCCAAGAGGCACTAATAGCACGAGTGGAATGAGCAGTAAGGCGGAAGGGAGGATTCTTCCCCTTAGCAGAGTAGGCCTGATTCACAGCATGACGAATCCACTTGCTGATAGTAGACTTGGCAGGAGCCAAACCCTTCCTAGGACCAGAAGGGACCACAAAAAGAGCATCAGTTTTCCTGAAAGGTGCAGTAGCCACCAGATAGTACTTCAGACACCTAACCACATCCAAAGAGTGCAAAACCCTCTCCTTAGCATTGCTAGGATTAGGGCACAAAGAAGGAAGAACAATATCCTGATTCAAATGAAAGGCAGACACTACCTTAGGCAGAAAATCACGAAACACCACCTTGTCCTGGTGCCTCTCATAGTAGGGGGGCTGAATGGACAGCGCCTGACAGAAGTGATAGCCACCAGAAACACAACCTTGAGTGTAAGAATGGCCAAGGCAGCATCCTGCACAGGTTCAAAGGGAGCCAAGGCTTACAGAACCAAGTTCAAATCCCAAACAGGCACCATAGGTTTACGTGGGGGACGCACATGAGTGACCCCCTGATCAGAGGGTGCTGAGCAAAGGACTTTTGGAAAAAAAATACCCTGACCCTTCAGAGTGCTGAGTTGGAGCCCCATCTCCAACCCATGCTGCAGGAACTCCAGAATCCTGGGAATAGAGAAGACACGACAGGGAAGAGACTTAGACTCACACCAGTCAATGTAGGCACGCAAAACCCTGTAATAAATGGAATCAAAGTATCCACAACTGAGGAAGACAGCCCCTTCTCCATCAAGATGGAGGTTTCAGCAGCCAAGCCGTCAAAGCCAGAGTTTGTAAATTGGGATGGCATAGTGAGCCCTGAGTGATCAGATCTGGCACCAAGGGCAGAGCGTACTGATCTACCGCCAGCTGCACCACGTCTGCGAACCACACTCTTCTTGGCCACCTGGGGGCCACCAGAATTGCTGGCACCCCTTCCAGAGCAATCTTGCGCAGAACCCTGCCCAGCAGGGGAATTGGGGGGGAAGACATACAGGAACTGAAAGTCCTTCCATGACATTGCTAGCGCATCCGAGGTCAGGGCCAGAGGATCCCTGGACAGAGAGACAAAAGCTGGAAGCTTGTGATTGTGGCGGGACGCAAACAGATCCACATCTGGTTGGCCCCAACTGTGACAAAGAGATTGAAACACCCTGCTGCATAGGGACCATTCTCCCTGGCGAGAGGTCCCCCTGCTCAGAGAGTCCGCCAGGTGATTTTCCACCCCCGGGATGTACACAGCTGAAACGCAGGGGACATTTGCCTCCGCCCAAGTCAGGATCAGAGACGCTTCCTGGAGGGCCCCCTTGCTCCGGGTTCCTCCCCGATGATTGATGTAGGCAACTGCCGTCTGGTTGTCCGAGCGCACCTGAACAGGCAGGCCCTGAAGATGAGTAGTCAAGCGAGCCAGAACTAACCTGATTGCTAGCAGCTCCAAGACATTGATAGGAGTGTGGGCCTCCTGAGGGCCACACCTCCCCTGGAACCGCAGGGACTTCCAGAAACCCCCCCTATCTGACAGACTGGCATGTGTGGTGACCGTCTCCCAGGAAGGGGCAAGAAAGGATCTGCCTGCCAACAGGTTCCTTGAGTCCATCCACCACAAGAGGGACCTCCTGACCAGGGGGGAGAGCACACAGACCCTGTCCAGGGACGCTGGGTCCTTGTCCCATACAGACAATAGGTGAAGTTGCAGAGGCCTCAAGTGGAACTGAGCATAAGGGATCGCTTCGAAGCACGCCACCATCAGGCCCACCAGCTGCATCCCCTGCCTGATGGAGGGATGGGGAAAAGCTAGGATGGACTGAGCCTGTGCAATCAGACTGTCCACCTTCTGCTGAGGAAGGAAGATCCTTGCCTGAACTGTATCCAGATTCATTCCTAGGAATGGAGTTACCAAGGAAGGGGACAGTGAGGACTTGGGGTGGTTGATCACCCATCCAAATGACTCCAGAGTGGACACCACCAGCTGAGTATCCAACTCTGCCTGATGTAGAGACTGGGAAGTGATGAGGATGTCATCCAGATAGGGAAGCACGCGGACGCCTGACATCTGAGTAGAGACATCACGCCAGCCAGCACCTTGGTGAACACTCTGGGAGCTGAAGTGAGGCCAAAGGGCAAGCCCACAAATTGGTAATGTTGATCCATCAGAGCGAACCTGAGGAACCTTTGATGATCTGGGAACACAGAAATATGAAGGTAAGCATCTTTGATGTCCACAGAAGTCATGAAATCCCCTTGGCGCAGGGAACTGATGGCAGAGCGCAGAGTCTCCATGCGAAAGCGCCTGCCCCTGACAAACTTGTTGAGAATCTTTAAGTCCAGGATGGGCCTGACAGAACCATCCTTTTTGGGTACTGTGAATAGATTGGAATAAAAGCCCTTGCCTTTTTCTCTTAAAGGGACCTGGCAGATGACCCCCAGTTCCAGGAGGCCTTGCACTGCTTGCACTAGCTCCTGAGCCAACACAGGGTCCTGAGGAATCCGGGATCTGATGAACCTTGGAGGGGGATCGGCAGCAAACTCCAACTTGTAACCGGAGGACACTACCTCCTGAATCCACCGGTCTGAGACATGAAGCCTCCAGACATGAGCGAAGTGCTGCAGCCGTCCCCCTACCTGGATGGGTGAGGGCGCCCCATCATGCCTGAGGGGGCTTGGGAGAGGATTTAGCTTTGGGACCCCAGGAGGAGCCAGGACGTCCACGTCCTCTGCCTCTACCCCAGAAATCTCCCCGGGCCCCAGGGAAAGATACCCCCCTTCCCTGTCTTGCACCACGGTAAGGGGAGGAGAAGGAACCCTGACGCCGAAAGGGCCAAGGTTGCCGCCTGCGCTGGGGTAACCTGCATCCCTTAGCAAAAAGGTCCAGGCGGTCTCCAAACAGATGCAGTCCTTTAAAGGGAAAACCAGTGAGGGCCTTCTTGGCAGCGTTGTCAGCAGCCCACTGGCGCAGCCAAACCGAGCGGCGTATAGCCACCACGAGGGCAGAAGTTCTGGCACACATTCTGATGGTGTCATCCAATGCTGATAGGACAAAATTTACAAAAACATCACAACTGGAGAGTGCATTAAACACCTCACAAGGCAAATCATCAGGGGCACTATCAAGCATATTTCTGATAAGGGTTCTAGTGGCCACAGTAGTAATGGCAGAGGCACAGACCATGTGCAGCACCGTCCCCGCACATGCAAAGGCGTGGGAGGCCAGCTGGTCAATGCGCCGGTCCTCAGCATCCCGCAGGGTAGTAGAATCAGGGGAATGCATGACAGAGGTGTTAGACAGCCCTAGGATCGGGGCATCCACCTCGGGGGGGGGGGGGGGGGGTATAACCAACATTTAACCACCTCAGCAGGAAAGGGATACTTCCTATCCCAACTCTTTGGAACCCCGGGAAGTTTACTGAGGCGCTCCCATTCCTTGAGCACAAGGTTATGGAAATGTGCCTGCTCTGGAAATTCCAAACGTGATCTTGCTGTATGGAAAAGTTCCCCTCTTTGCCTGGGAGCCTCAACAGGGAGAGAGATAGACAGGACCTCAAAAATCTGGGTCAATAATCTGTCAGTGTCATCCGGGGCCCAGGGGGTCAGAGCCAGAATCGCCATGACTCCTTGGTCTCTCATCAGATGAGCCTGAATCAGAGAAGAGCTCCCCTTCATCAGACGGGGTATAGCCACACATATTCCAAAACTCCTCAGTTCCCATAGGGAAAACAGTAACATTAGGCGTCAAGTGCTGCTTCTTAGCAGGGGCCTTACACGCTAAAGACTTCGCAATAATCTGTTCAACAGTAGCCAGTCTAGAAGACACATCAGGCTGAGAGTCCCCACTAGTATGCAACTCAGCAGGAGTGAGGTTTAAGCTTGGGGGAGTAGGTAAAGTGAAACGAGGTGCAGCCACTGGCAGGCCAGATTGCAATGCAAGCACCTGCTCAGCACAGGGTACACAGACCCGTGCCTTGTCAGTGTCAGCGTGAGGCTGCCCACACGCTACACACAGCCGGTCTTGTCCCAAAGGGACCCCGGTCACATTATCCTGGGATGCCTCCATATGGTGATTATAGCGGCGCTATACGCCGATAGGGAATAACGCTATATAGCAACCCTGGATGCCCCAATAACCCGCTAGGGACGTGGGAGTATAATTTTTACAAGGCCTACAAGTAATATACTAAAACAGGGCCGGGAGAAGCCAAGAAGGGTTTGTCCCGCCTGAAAGACATAAGCAGACAAGACCTTAAGTACATCGTAACAAAAGTGAAGGAGATAAAGCCGCCCGCGAGGGCACTTACGGACCGCGGTAGGTAGGAGTCCCCCCCCCCCCCCCCGAAGAGCGCAAAGCCAGAAGACCAACAGCCAATGATGGCGCACCAGCGCCTGAGGTAATGCCGCCGCCAAGCGCGGAACCAAGTCAGCGTGCGGCGGCGGTAAATTTAAAATCAATAAAGACAAGTCAGCGCGGCGGCTGACATAAGAATAAAGACATGTGAAAGGTGAAAGCACAGACTTAACATAACCTACATATCTATACACACACCCCCCCCCCCCCTCTTTTCCCCCGAATACTATAAGGAGGATGAGGGAGGACGGTGGCCACTTAAATAGGGCCCACCGATAGACAGGGGCAAGGGGCAATAGTGCGGGAGGGGCATCCCATAGAGGCTCACCATAAGCCTGAACCGCCTACCATTTGGTGGGGGATTGCGGTGGAGCAGCGCTCCTAAGCACCTAACAGCGGTGCTGCCTACCTTCACCCGACCAGCGCAGCCAAGGCTGGGAGGCATATTATTAGTGGAACGGGTGGGAATAGTCCTACAGGGCCACAGGTTAATAACCCCGCTCACCTGCGAGTAGAGAGCCAATTTCTCGTCCTTCGCAGCCAGAATTTGTGGGAGGTCCCCGGGTATTTGAGGGGCCGGGAGGAGCCTATTTTTGATGTCTCTGCAGTCCAGCGCCATCTGGCGGAGTATATCCCAACTGTAAGTATTAGATTTGGAGCAGGACGTACTGTATACTAAGAATAAACCAACAAAACCAAAAATGCAAAATGCTCCCGCCCATTTACGTGAATTCGCAATGAAAGTGAGGGTCTTTTTATTCCTTTTAGTACATGATCGCTAAAAGGAGCGGGCAGGGCAGTGGGGGTATGTCATTTTTTTAACAAAGGGACTGGAGTGGCCCTTTAACCTGTGGAGTGTTAAGGTATTGTTTTCACATGGATTCCTGGATTTTCTCTTTGCCTGGAATATCCATTTAAAGCAGACCAACCATGTCTGATGGATGGTTACATTACGTTACATTAAAAAAAAAGTATATATATCAATTTACCTCGTGGTGAATTGGCTAAAAATGCTCTCAAATGATTTTGGCTTCAAAGGAAACATTGGGGGAACATTCAACCGGACCAACAGCCTGGCACAATTGGAAAAAACTCCCCCAAACTCACTCCCCCACGCATGATACTAAAGCATTTTCAGCACTTACATTTGCTCTTGCATTCACTCAAAGCTGAAACACCACCTCACTGATTTTCTCCTGGTAGCAGCCATTTGGAGCTTCCTCTACAGGCATCTCAGCCATGATGCTGCCTGGATTCAACTGACATAACTAACAATGCACAGTAACAGGAAGCCCAGCAGCACTTCCTGTTTGCAGATCCATGAGCCACCATTTTGTTTTTAAAAATTACCACAGCAGGAGTTAGAAAAAGGTAAAATAATTTTTATGTGCAGTTATCTAAATTGCCCCGAAAAGGGATGCATTTGATCGCCGTTTGTTGTGTTGGTCATTTTTAACTGTTGGCCCCCTTTAAATCTTCTTTTGGCTAACATCTCTCTAGCACTATTTTCAATAGGCTCCCAGCTTGGGATTGCAAGGGGGGGGGGGTTACAGTGGACCAGAACTCAGGATCTTGACTATCTTGGGTTTTGGTCCTCCCCCCGCCAGCACCCCGATCAGGAAAGCCCCGCTGTGTGAAACCCCCAAGATCGCCCAATCTCACTCACCCTTTCCCCTGACCTATGGCACATGTGCAGCCTCTCATCCAGTCAGCACGCTCAGATCTACTCCCGCCCCCCTTCATCTAAGAGCTTATCTGAGGCGAGCAGATCCGAACGCACTGGCGGCCACATTCCCTGCTACCCTTTAACAGGGAGTGTGCCCACACCGGGCATTCACAAATGTCTGGCATGGGCACGCTCCCTGCAAGAGGGATATTGGGGATGCGGCCGCTGTTTGTGCATGCACCGTTGGACCGGGAAAGAAGGCGGGGGGGGGAGAGTATGGATGGTGGGTTTTGGTCCACTTTAAACAGCTAGTTTAGAAAAATAGAATCCTATCAAAAACCAACGGCATACCTGGGGAAAACGAAAATAACTATAGCAGGAATACCAAGCAGCATTGAGGGCAGAAAATATCCAAACGGTAATGTACCTGGGGTGAGTGAGCAAAATAGATTGAGTTGTTTTGGTCCACTTTAATAGTTGACCTTTAAATGTTTAACAGGAGTAATAGCTAGTGTGACGAGCTGAGGATATGGGTGGGTTGCTACAGAGCTAGCACATAGAGACCTATAACCAAAAGTTTGCAGACTCCTTCCCCACCTTCAGTCTGCACAATACACAGCAAACAGAACACAGGGAAAGACAGATATCGTCGTAGTGCTTAAAGTGGACCAACACCCAGGATTTTGACTATCCTGGGTCTTGGTCCACTTCGGTGGGGCACCCCCGATCGGGGTGCCCCGCTGTGTGAAACCCCCCCAAACACCCGGAAAACTCACCTCTCCCCGCTCCCACGTGGCCGCGCCGTCCAATCAGCGCGGACGGACAAGCGGTCTGACAGGACCGGACAAGGGGCTCCTCCGCCGCCGCCGCCGCCTCCCGCCGCCTCCCACACGTCACTCTTGACGTGCGCGCACACGTCTAGAGGGGCGCGAGAGAGGCGGCGGCGGCCGGCCGCCGCCGCCGAAGACAAGGTAGGTGGATTTGGGGTGTTTGGGGGTGTTTCACCCCGCGGGACATCCCGATCTCGGATGTCTCCCGGGGAGGGAGGTGATCGGCCCGGGAATCTTATAGATTCCCGGGCCGATCACGCGAGGGTGACGGTCCACTTTAACACTTACCTGTAGAGTAAATAGTTCAATTGGAAAAGACCTTGTGAATCTGCAGACAGCCCAGTTGAATCGGGGGTGATTCTAATTCTGCAGGATCGACACTCCTCTCCAGTCAGTTCTACTGGTCTATCAAACACAACAAAATCTTCACATTCTAATGGATGAGATGAGGGTATAGAGAGTGCATTCCGAATGCCTATAAAGGATAAAATGCATACCATATGATTGAGATATATATACATTATTATATATATTACTGTATGTTAGATTGTTATAGTCCAGCCACTACTACACAGTACCAATCCATATCATATAAATGCCTACCTTCCATCACATGCCACCTACCCTCCATGATTTGCAGACTGGAAGCGGACCAACCACATCCTATAGGTTAATTTAAAATAAAAATAAAATAAAAAGTGTCCTGGTAATGTACTGGAGAAAAATACTTTTAGTTTCAAGGGAAAAAATTGGAGGAAAATTAAGGGAAAGTTAAATATTCTTTTGGCTCTTAGCTTTCATCAAACACTATTTTCAATAGGCTCTAATTGCTCCCAACATTATATTGCGAGGAGGGAGGTTTAACCGTTTCGCTGCCAGGCTACCTGGAGTTTTTGTCACCCTTTGTTGCCAGACCATTTTGCACTATTTTGCGCTCCACATGTTCAACTGTGATTTTTTTTTTTAGAGATTTCCAGGGATTTCCCAGGGAATTATATATTCTTTTTTTCAGCAGAATCTGGGTTTTAACATGAAATGTCTTTTTTTGTGATTTTTTTAGGTGCATTCTCAATATTTTGGTGTGAAATATTTGCAAAAAAATAAAAAATCTATTTTTTACAATTTGTAGTGTTTTTTGTAATAAAAAAAGTAATTTAGTCAATAAAATCTTATTGCATGTGAAATCCTAATTTCTCCTGGTCACAGCGTTACCACATATGTATAGGTAGACACCCCCAAACTGGGGTGTTAAAAACCCTTAAAAATCCCCCCCAAAAAATGAAATAGGGTCCCCCTTACCCAGCATTACCAGCCCAGGACCAGCTATGGGGGCTTGTAGGCACAGAGTGGGGGGGCCAGCTTTTGTGGCCCCCCCCACCCTGCAGCCTACGAGCCCACATAGCCTATGTGGGCCCGGGCTCTTCTGCCCCCCCCCCCCCCCCCCGGGCTTTGGGGAGGCAGGTAATGGGGGTTCCGGGGGTTAATGGTGACTTTACAGCCCCCAGCCTTGTGAACTGGTATAAGGGGTCTCATGGACCCCTTACCAGTTCACAAGGGGTTAACAGTAAAAAAAAAAACACACTGACACATAAGAAAAAATTAGTTTTATTAAAAGATAAAAACTTTTTTTTACTTTACTTACCTCCGATCGTCAGCTCTTTTGTCCCTCGATGTGATGACAGATGCAATCATGCTGGCTGCAGTAGCAGAGGGTCAGGTGATGATCTGATCACCTGCCCCTCTGCTCCTGTGGCCAGCATGATCGCATCTGAATGAAGAGCAGCAGGGAGCCTGGACAACACCCGGTGAGTGACGTCTCCCCTAAAGCTTAAGAGGCTGGGGGGGGGGGGCGATCGGAGGCCCCCCCAGTGAAGAGAAAACCCGGAGGGAGGCAGCGCGGCCACAGGTAAGTAAATGTCATTTTTATTTTTTATTTGCTTTACAGTTAGCAGCTGCTGCTGCAGAAGCGGGGGGGGGGGGGGGTGGCCTATTCCGGGGGCTCTCCTGGAGCCATCCGAGCCCCCACGGGGGATCGGATGGCACCAAATTAAAGAGGAGACCCGGCCGGATCCAACGAGGGGTCAGGTGAGTAATTTTTATTTTTTTAACTAGCAGCAGGGAAAGTCAAGCACGTAACACCTACGGGCTTGGCACTTAACGCCCAGCCAAGCCAGCACGTAGGCGTTACGGGCTTGGCAACAAAAGGGTTAAACAGCTAGTTTAGAACAATGGTATATTGTTCGAGACCAAATAGCATACCTGGGGAAAAAAAAATTAAAAATCAGAAACACCAAGCAGCATTGAGGGCAGAAACCATCCAAATGGTAATGTGGCTGGGGTGGTGAGCAAAATAAATTGAGTAGTTTTGGGTGAGCCAGGCGAAATTTTACACCCGATGGGACAATAAAATTGATTCAGAACCTGGTTAGAATTCTCAATCTTTTTTCAGGAGAGAAAACTGCCATTGACTTTCATTGTCTACCTTGGGGCTGATTAAGAGCCAGGTGAAATTTTACACCCGATGGACAATGGAGTTGATTCAGAGCCTGGTGAGAATTCTCAATTTTTTTTAGGAGATAAAACTGCCATTTACTTTCATTGTCTACCTTGGGGCTGATTAAGAGCCAGGTGAAATTTTACACCCGACGGACAATGGAGTTGATTCAGAGCCTGGAGTTGATTCAGAGCCTGGTGAGAACAGTAGTACTCAACCACTTCTTGTAAAGGTCCATTTAAAAGGCATCCGGTGAGAGGTCAAGGTCCAGACAGAGTGCTGTCGCGGACCCACCCCACTCCTAAAATCTTATTGGGCCCCACAAAACCTACAGTCAAGGCTGGGAGGCTGCGGATTGGATGTGCAAAACAGGGAGGACATGAATAGATAGGGCAGAGAGGCTGAACTAGATGGGGCAGAGCTGAGGGGACAGGAATGAGGGGCAGAGCTGGGGGTACAGGAATGGATAGGTTAGATGGGGCTGAGCTGGGGTGGGGTTTCAGGATTGGATGGGGCAAGGAGACAGAGAAACAAAGTTTGTGTTTACTTTGCAATGCCACTTCTCACCCGTGCAGTACTTTATATTGGAATGAAGGGTGCCAGGGAGCCATGAAACTGGCAGGGAGACTAAGCACTAAATTGACGATCAAGGGGGCAGCTCTGAGCACAGCAACACAGAAGCAATTGAGTGCATGGCTCTCAGGGCAGGGGTCCGGAAATCTGGTGCCACGGTCCGCATTAGGACCCCGGTCTGCCAGTTGAGTATCGCTAATCTAGATAGAGATCTACAGACCAGGGCCTGGAGAAATCAGCAACATGATATGTAAGGGGAATATTCCTTATTTTTTTTGGTTTACTGGTACACCTTAAAGCAGACCTAAAGACCAATACATTGGGCAGGGATGAATGCGCTCTGCCCACATACACCAGAAAAGCCAGTGAGCCACCAGCAGTCAATTTGGGCTTCCAACAGACAAAGGAATCACCTACACACTGCATGCCTCCGCTAATGCAATTTCCGTGCCCCCCCCCCCCCCCCAAGTGGTTGAGCAGGGCTGGGTTGCAGCCCCAAGAATTTGGAAAGCACAGGGTATATACAAAAAATGACTGATGGTCTTTTAAAGCAACATTTTAATGTAAAGACATATTTTTTTTTTTACAAGTGGATACACGGCGGGCAGTCAGAGACACTCTTACCTGCCTGATTGGCCAACGGTAGTCATGTGGTCCGGACTCAGCAGCCGAAAGCAATGTGGACCATAAGCCCCCTAGAGCTAATCACAAGGTTGCATTTAACTGGGAGATCAATTACAGGTTGCCAGCAGCAGGGAGATGCAACGGCAATCCGGATGCCCCCTGCACTGGGACAAACACCCAGTTTGTGTTAAACTGGTGTCACTCCGCTTTAAAGTACCTGTCCAGAACAAAAGCTAAGCCCTCCTGTGCTAGTTACAGTGACTGGCCGCATCAACTTCAATTAGTCCAATCGGGGACATAGCAGGCCTTGCCCGTTGTGCACTTGTAAAGCCGTTTCCTGTGACCTCTGTTGATGTCTGGCTCCACACACCATCAACTTTTGTCTGATCCAAATCCAGTGCGGGTGGGGGGCAGTAGTCCTTTTTACCTGAACATTTACAAAGTCATAAAACTATTACAGGAAAGTGGCTTTAGAGAGAAAATTAAGAGGAAAAACTGCACTACTGATATATTTACCATGAATTTCAGTTTTGTTTGATGTTCTAGTACACTGCACTATTAAAAAACACATTTTACATTTTTGTTTTGTTTAGAATACCTTTCAGTGGGCGAGTTTCCAGATCAGAACTATCATTGGACATGTTGTGCGAGCCTTCCTTGTATTCCAACATGAGCCTGAAGACCAGAACTTCCAGTTCACTCATTATTCCGACATGGCCATCGCAAAAGTACACCTGACATGCTACCATGCCGCTCACGTGTAGGACTAATGACCTGTCGAAATCTAGTACTGGTACACGGTGAACAGAAATGTACTTCAGTCTGAAGATAATGAGCTTGCCCTTGCAACTGATGAGGAGGTCCCCTGTCACAGGACAGCAGGAGAGACAGAGCGGGTTCTCTGGCAGTGGCATCTCTATGATCTCCATCTGGTCTTTTGAGGCGGCGGCGGCGTGGGCAGCGTCTAACTGTAGCCCCACCATCCTCACACTGACACGGGAGCTTTCGGTGGACTGGCATCTCCAGTTTACATATGCCCGCAGAGAGGAAATGTTATTTTTCTCTTCTATGGTTACCAAATAATCTCCTAAAAAGGAAAAAAAAATAAAAAACAGTTCAATGACAATATACTTATACATCACTGTCAATGTAGGACCAGGCCAATTGCATAGTCACAGGGCGAGATCCCAGGCAACAGCATATGGAAACCAGAAAACACTGGGGCGAGGCATTTGCGATTATTATTGCCATCAAATTGACCCCCGACCTCTGCCTATGTTGTCCTATTGTGACTTTCATACAGGCAATTGCTGGGCATTTGCAGGGCGATTTGAAAAATACTAACATGCAGCGTTTTCAGGCTGTTGATGGGCGATAGCGATCCCACAGAAGTCAAAGGAATCGCTTTGCAATCTTTTCAAACGCTAGCTAATCACTATAGCTTTATCGATAACGATTCTGATGCAGTCAGCAGCCAATCAGATGCTCTATTTCCTGTACCATTTGATTGTGGCTCATTGAATAAAGTTGGATGCTGACCTTAACACGACCCTCTCGGGAGGGGATTGGAGAGTGGTTTGGATGCATTCATTCTCTTGGTTCCTGAATGCTGGTGCCCAAGATGTCAACACTAAAGAATTGCTCAGGTGGTATCTTGCCCCGGAAAGGATTCATAGATTTTGCCCATCCTATCCTCCGTAGTGTTTTAGGGGTTGTCAGCTCTCCGGAAAGTATATTCATATTTGGTGGGAGTGTGGGGTGATTAGACAATTTTGGGCCAAGGTATTCTAGGTTATAAAGAAGGCCTCTGGAATGCAGTTGACCCCCTCGCCACAGTTTGTCCTACTCAATTTGAAGCCACAAGGCTGCTTAAGGGCCCAGTTCAAGCTCATTGGACATATTGTGAAGGCAGCCAAGTTGATCATTGCTCATTCTTGGAAGAAACAGGACATACCTAGTGGGAGTCTGATTTCCCGAGTCAATGAGGTCATGTTTTTCAAGATGATGGCGGCCTCAATGCAGGGAGATTTTGCTCCCTTTCTAGCTACAATGGAGGGTTGGATTGCCCATTTCCAACCGAGACACTTTGACAGAGATCTTCTTACGATTTAAAGTGCTAACCTGGCCGTTCTTTGGTTGAATGGAGGTCTGGTACCCATTCCTTTCTCCGTTTTTCTCTTCTCTTCTTTCCCTGTTTTCACTTCCTTTCATCTTTTGCTTTTCCCTTAGTGCTACCCTCCGATTGGTTGTTTTTCCTAGTGGTTGTATTATAGGGTTATTCCACAGAGCGTTTTTGTTATTGTACATACAAGACAACTCGATGTCTATGTATTATTTTATGAACAAAAAGTTTTGGATGTTGACTGAAATAGCAAATCACCTGATATGAAAAATCGCTCTATCACCTCGCCCCAGGGTGAAAGCAGTTTAAGTATGGATTGCCCAACATCAAGACCTTGATTCAATAAGAGTTGAAAAAATTTTTTCATTTAATGAGAATGTCACTGTTGCTGAATCACCAGATACGAAGGCAATGAAAGCCAATGGCACTTTTTTACTCCTAAGAAAAGTAGAACGTTTTTTACTCCTCTACACTGTAGTAAAAGCTGCAATTTACTTGTATCTGGTGTTTCAGAAAAAATGACTTTCTTTTTTTTCTCATAAATTAAATGTTTTACTACCTTGAGAATGAATCGAGGCTCAAGCTTGCAATGAGGACATTTTTTTTTAGTAAATTTAATTTCTGCCCAAGAGAATAAAAGCATCCTTTGTTCTCACAAGCAATTAAATGGCATTCAGAACACAGGGCTCAGGCTATTTTAAGGTCCTATGATCAGTCACATGTGACTCTTCTACACTCTAATCGCTGGCTCCTAAATGATTGGTCAGACCAATGATTAAACAGTTCTCAGACAGCTTAATGGGTAATTTCATTATGTCACCCTCTCTGCTTGATTCATTTCACACTGGAGTGTTTGTCCTAGCTTTCACTGTACTAGCACCAGGGTGACATGACTTAGGCCAGGTTTACTCTACAAATATTGCCCCATACTGAATTTGCCCCTGGTTTAAATACATAACATCAGGCGTCATGTCTAAAGATGGCTCTTTTGTACCATGTCACCCCAAGAACTGTCTGAAAGGAAAAATTAACCTGTGTTCATTTTAATATTTTAGTTGCCCTATGGAAAGATAATGGCAAAATGTGAATTATTGGTGATGATCTACATATACATCATTTTGGCCCTGAGTTGAAAGTATTGGTAATGACAACAACAAGCTCAAACTTGATTTTCATGAAGCTTATCTGATAAATCTGCCATAGTCCATTTTAAAATAATTGTCCAGGTTCCACTCAAAAGTAGCCCTATCGTGTAGAAAGGCATATGGCAATGTTCTCATTTTTATTTTATTTATTTATTTTTTTAAAGTGGACCAAAACCCATGTCGATTGATACCCTCCCCCGGGGTATTCACCATGTGTGAAACCCCCCAAGTTGCCCATACACTTACCTTCTTTCCCAGTCCAATGGCACATGTGCAAGCCGCGGCTGCATCCCTGCTATCCCTCTAGCAGGACGCGTACCTGTGCCAGGCATTTGTGAATGGCCGACGTGGGCATGCTCCCTATTAAGGGGTAGCGGGGGATGCAGCTGTCAGCGCGCTCGGAGGTGCTCACCTTAGACGATGTGACATCAGCGGATCTGAGCACGCTGATAGGACGAGCGGCCGTGCGTGCAAGTGCCGTAGGACCGGGAAGAGGTGGTATTTCGGGGGGTTTCACACAGAGGCACACCCCCTATCGGGGTGCCCCGGGGGCAAGGACTAAAACCCAGGATAGTCAAAATCCTGGGTTTTGGTCCACTTTAAATGAATCTATATTTTACCTCATGTTGCGCTGTCCTCTGAGGGGAGCAGCAGAGATGAATGACACAAGTACACTGTGTGCATTGCATTGGAGTGAGCTAGGCTTGACCGACAATGAGGGGGGTTCCATTCTAGCCTATCACCTAACAGAGGGGCGTCTTAGGCATTGATTTGTGTTCAGAATATGTGGGGAGGTGCTGCAGGCAGCAAAGAAAGAAGAAAAACTTAAATTGCCCTTCTATGATAGTCAGTGTGGGACTGACACTGCGTCAGGTAAGCTGGCAGGCAATTGATTTTAATGTGGAACAAAAACTGTGATTTTGACTTATCCCAGGTTCCATTCCCTGCCGAGGGGGGGGGGGGGGCATATTTCTTATGCCCCGCTAGGTGAAACTCCCAGATTGCCCATAAAAACTTCACGTTTTCCAGGTCCTACGGCACATGGGCAGGTTCTCTGCAATTTGCTGAGCATATTTAATATATATATATTATATATATTGCTCAGAAAACGGCTCTGCTTACAGCAATCAGGCGTGCTACTGCCCCCAGTCTATCTTAAAAAAGGACCAAACCCAGGATTCTGGTCCTTCCCCCTGGGGTACCTGAGCTGTGCCAAACCCTCCCGTACGCTGAGCTAACATAACTTAACGTAAATGCCTCGTCCTTCCCATTTTGTCACCTCTCTGCTGATTGTCTGCACTACACAAATCACCTGAAGTGGGGAGGAGTGGTGAACGGCACGGATGAATGGATATGCCTAGTATGTGGGGCACTGCCCGTATGGGCAAGAACTCCTTGCCCCCTCCCGCATTGTCTCTCGGCGTGTGGAAAACCAAAGCAACAGGAAACCAAAAGGACATGTTTGTCTCTCCTCCACAACCTGCACACCCCCAGCTCACAGATCAGGTGGCGGACAAAACCGTCAGTGTATATTTATAGAATTATTATATAATTATTAAAAAGTATTATTAAATTGATTAATCAAAACCTACTGGAAGGTGTTTGGATCTTATGGTTGCTTGACATGCATAAAAGCCATAAGCATATAACAAACTTGATTACAGAATTAATTAATTATAATTACATAGCATAATGCAGCAAAGCTGGGGATGTGGTGGTTTCGGGAAAAGGTGGACTCAGGGAAAGGTAAGACACTAGCAAGCGATATGGGGGGCCTCACACAGCGGGGCATGCTGAATCTGCATGCCCTGTGGGCACATAGTCAAACTTCCCTGGGGTCTTTTAGACTCCAGGGCTGGGATATGGAGCAACTGGTCCACTTTAAAGCAGACCAAAACCCAGGATTTTGACAATCCTGGGTTTTGGTCCTGATAGGGGGTGTCCCGCTGCGTGAAACCCACCAAGTCGCCCAAAGAAACTCTAGTCCTACAGCGCGTGCGTGGCTGCTCGTCCAATCAGCGTGCTCGGAGCCGCTGACGTCACGCCATCTAAGACGGCGTCTAAAGCCAGCGGCTCAGAGCGCACTGGCGGACACATCCCCCGCTCCCCTCTAACAGGGAGCGCGCCCGTTCACAAATGCCTGGCGCTGCTAGAGGGATAACGGGGATGCACCGTTGGACTGGGAAGAGAGGTAAGCGAATGGGGCGACCTGGGAGATTTCACACAAGGGGGCATCCCGATTTTGGATGTTCCAGGGGGAGGGGGAATCGATCGGCCCGGGAATCTGGGTTTTGGTCCACTTTAAGCAAAACAAATATGACCCCTCTAATCCCCATACGTTTCTATGAAAGCAGGGCACAATCAAGGGAATACACACACCATCATAGCGAGTGAAGTCACAGGCATCAACAGGTTCTTACCGACTTGACTATAGCGCATGTGCAGAACTTTCCCCAGCGTGTTGAAGCTGCATAGCGGCTGGCACAGCTCCTGGCAAATGCTGAAAACCTCCACCTTACAGCCACCAGCAGAGGTGACAAAGACACTGTCCTGCCCACAGGTAAACACCTCTGGAACCTGTTTAGTTGGCACAATCTTCTGAGAGCCAAAAGGATGGCAGTTGTACAGCTGCACCATCTTCAGCAGTGTTTGTGGGAATGACCAGCTCCAGATGGGCTTTACTGGTCACGGTGAGCTGAAATCTCAAGCATTAGTGTGCTGAGTGGGTAAATGGATGGAGAATCCAGTGGCCAAATACCTGGGTATGAGAGAAAAATATGACATGCATGGTGTTTGTCATACAAAATTAAAATTAATAAAATTTGTGTACATTTTATATACAACTCATTTTTCTCGTGATTTAAAGAGGAACATCGGACCAAAAATAAAAAGGGGCAGATTCACCCCCCATCGCCCCCTACTTACTATTTGGATGTCGCTGCGGGGACATCCCACTGCTTCTGGGCCCAATCACCGACTTAGCCATCTGTTAGTTAGCTCCGATCAGAAAAGTCTTGAGGGATTTCGGGTGGCCCCATTGCATTCCATTCATGGGTGCTGCGCAAGTGCGAGATCATAGCCTGCACGCAGTGCCTTATGGGATGCAAGATGGTGCCACCTGTCGGATGGGCGTCCGGAAACCGAGGGACCTAGAAGATGGATCCCTTGTCGAAGTAAGTAAAGAATGCCCCAAGTTAAAACTTTTAAAAATGCCATTGAAAATTGAATTACCGTGTGGGAGCCTTGGATCCAAGAATGTCTGCAGACTTTGACCCCAGCCTTCTGAATATATGATCTGGGGGATTTACTTCCTCCTGTAATAGCTCCCACTGATTTATTTCCATCCCCTTCTCACTTCTCTATTGCTTCCTCCTTCTTTATTTTGGATCACATTTCTCCCTCCTTAGAACCTCTTTCCCTCCCCTCTTTTTCCTCCTTCCCCTCCATTTTTTTTTTTTATTTACCGTATTTATTTTTATTAATAAGGTACTTGATAAGCAATTAAAGTGTGTTCCTTGCAAGCTTTTTTGAGCTTTCATATTGTTTGACAGATGTGAAATAAGGTATTATTCTTGTCAGTATTGATGAATCCCATGATTGATCGGAATATTGCTGTATACTCTTATATTGTCTAATAAAAAATATTGAATCAGAAAATTGAATTACCCTTTAAAAATGTGGGTTTTGGTCCACTTTTACATACAGATAAAAAAGCCAAATAACTTCTTACTGTCTACATGAAAAGCCCTGGGTGACAGGGAGGATGCAATTCAGAGTGAAACCAAGGCCAAAACTCTTTTTCTACAGTTTGGCATAAAGCAGGGCCATGATGGTGCGACGGTCATTGGGCGACAAGACCATTACCATGATCCCCATGAGGAGTCAAGTATACAGTGCTCAGCGTCTGGCCCAGGACTATCCTTTCTAATTATACGGTTGTCAAGCAACTGAAGACCACATGATCACACACTTTGACTACACTCCACTGAATAAATGTGTGCCTTTGTCTTAAAAGCTGCCTTTTTATGGACCTGCACTTACCCACTGGACTCCTGCTGGACATTGCCTCACCTGAATGGAAAGAGGAAAGCCATAGTGAAATGGGTGGGCCACCCATGTTTTACAGAAGATCTCTAGAAGGCATTACCAGCCATGGCACACCGCAGAGTGCCCGTAGGCAACCTACCTGGCTTGCCAGTCACTTTCCAAAATTTAAGTCAATCAGGGAAGTGTCACAAGACACCAGCAACATACTTGCAGCAATGTGCAGCCTCCTCATCACATCCATTTTGCTGGATTAGCACACGAAAGCACCTGCACAAGCAGTGCATTGCAAATCTAGTTATTTTTCTTTCAATGCAAACGTTTTGTGTTGTGTTTTGTGCATTTTTAGGTGCTGTGTTACTTCCTGTGATATCTGGAGGAAACACATGCTCTAAAAGCACTAAACTGTAACACAAACTGCAGTACTTTACATTACAAAACACACTGGAAAACCACTTATGTGGCCATAGTCTATGTTGACATAAAGTTGACCAGGAAAGTTCTGATGTAACCTCCTAAAAGTGAGCTTCTCCTTAAAAAGAACAACACATGGGATTTACACTCTGCCAGGAGTTGTTTCACTATGGTGGGGCATCCCAAGATGCCACACTGTGTGTATCCATAGGGATTGCCCGTAAAAAAAATCCCTTTCCAACCACCCCAAGGCGTTGCCTTCTGGTTGCTGGCCAATCAATTATTCTACTCCATTTAATCCTACACCACCGTGTACCTGTACCAGCCATTCAGAAATGCCTAACGCATGTGCGTATCTCAGCTAGTATAGCGGGAATGTACATGCGCCGTGGGATTGTCAGTTATGCGAGTATACTGGGAGTTTTACAGAGGGGCATCCCAAATCATGATGTCCCAAATCTAGTGTCAGGGGAGGGATACAAAAAAAAAATGAACTCACCCTGCCCCAACATCAGCATGTTTCACTTGGCACTTCTGGTGGCGGGCACAGCAAGGGAGATCCCTATCCCCCATTCAAGATGCTTAGCCTACAGGCGCACACACACAGCGGGGGTCACTGATCTTTACAACCAGTTCCTGGAGCACCGTGAGAAAGCAATGGCTGCATATTGTTCCTAACCCCCAGCATTGACTGAGTGCTGGGGTGAGGAGGCTAGGCCATAAGAAACTTTAGGCACGCTTTAACTATCCTGGGTTTTGGTCCTTGCTCTGCTGTGTGAAACCCCACAGATCGCCAAAGCAAACTTATCTTTTCCAGGTCCTACGGCGCGTGTGCAGCACTCGGATCCGCTGACGTCCCTTCTTCTAAGGCAAGCGGCTCCAAACGCGCTGACGGCCGCATCCCCCACTACCCTCTAACAGGGAGCGTGTCCGCGCCAACCATTCACAAATGCCTAGCGTGGGCACACACCCTGCTAGAGGGATAGCGGCGATGCAGCTACGGCTTGCGCATGCACCGTTGGACCAAAAAAAAAGTAGTGTATGGGGCGATCTGGGGGGTTTCACACAGTGGGGCATCCCGATTTTCCGGGGGGAGGGAATCGATTGGCCAGGGAATCTTATAGATTCCCGGGACGGTCTTCGTGGATTTTGGTCCACTTTAAAAAAAGAAATTAGAATGTGCATCTTAACTTCCCAAGCATTTCAGGATTACAGGACATGCAGCGCCTTCTGTATACTCACCTTGTTCTAGAATCCCGCTGTGGTGTGCTGCAGCATAGAGCAGACTATTTGCCCCGGCATCCCTGCTCCCTCTGCCGCCATCAAGTCTATCGGTCACTCAAAGCAGGGCAGTGCAGAGTATTGCACGGTCATAGGAGCCCAGAACAAGCCGGGTATACTGTGAGACCGCCATGGTTTCGCGCATGCAGGCAGGGGCGGACTGGTGCCAAAAAATCATCCCCGGATTTTACAGCCCATGAACTGCTCAGCCCTGTACTATGGTACTTCCGAGTAGGTTTATTAGCTGTGTATAGTATTGCTGGGGCAGATCTTGGGGAGAGGGGAAATGGCCAATCCTAAAAAGATGGTAACAAGCTTTTAGTATTGTAAGGGCAGATACTGTGTCAGGGGTGTATTTAGACCCCACAGCCATGATGATGGGATGTAAGCATTGCAGGGGCAAATCTGGGCTGGAATGTCTTGGTTCAGGAGGGGGGTGTACAATCGCCCCAGGTGAGGTGGGTATTAGAAGAGGACTGTGTGAATTCAGACACAGGGTTTGGTTGGGGGTGTTGACCCACCTGGTATTTCGGGCCACCATCCTTTGCAACCTTGGGCCAGACAGTACAGTTCCAAACTTTTCTGCCTGCAATGTCCTCATTCTGACACGCTGCATGCCTGCAGCTTGATGACCAACAGCATCCCGTGAGGAGCACCAGCGTGCAGCATCTTGATATGCAGACATGGCTGCCAAAGGAGCTTGTGGGTCAGGTGGAGTAAAAGATCGGCTAAAGACAAGAGGAGCAATGAGGGGTGGGAAACCCATGCCACAAGACCACTCCTTCTACAACGTAGGTCTTTTAACATACAGTCAAAAACACTAAAAGACTGCTAACACCTGTCTCATGGGGCATCCCGATAGATCAGGGGTACTCAACCACTACTTGTAAAGGTCCATATACAGGCATCCGGTGAGAGCTGAAGGTCCGGGCGGAGGGGGCTGTCGCGGGGGCTGGACAGTTAGAAATCTGCGCACTGGATTCCACAGGCAAAACTAAAAAAGGCTGGGACAGAGCTGAGGGTGCAGGAATGGATGGGGCAGGAATGGATGGGGCAGAGCTGGGCGAGAAATGGTTGGGGCTGAGCTGGGGAGGACAGAGGTGGATGCCACTTCCCGTCCATGCAGTACTTCATATTGCAATACTTGGTGCCAGGCAGTAGAATCATGGGAGACTAAACACTACATAGCTGATCAAGTAAAAGGGTTGTAACGGCAGGGGTCCAGAAATCTGGTGCAGAGGTCCGCATTCGGACCTCGGTCCGCCAATTGATACCGCAACGATAGATACTTCACTCGCTTACGATCCATTTGCAGCCTGAAATTGAAGTGGTCCATTCTCTTGTGCCCCGCCGGACCTTCAGCAGACAATGAAGCTTCACCCAATTGGTCACTGGTGGAGACGGTGATTGTTAGATACTGTGGCATCCCAACCTGACACTCCACTGTCACCTTCAGTCCCAGGGTATAATAATCTTTTTATCTTAGATCTAAATTAAAGCAGACCTCTTCTTTTATGCTCAAAGTGGAACTCCTTCTGGGACAAAGAGCCCCTCCTGCAGCAGCTTATCTCCTAGCCCTTCATGGGTAACTCCAGCACCAGATACAAAAACACTTCTAGGATAAGCCATCAGTGACCTCCGGAGACATGTCCCCATCCCCAAACATCAGCACTGCAAGGCCATGCCACACATCTGTATTCCACCCCAAAGTGCCTCTCTTTCATTCTGTCATGGCTCCATATGGAGGGGAAGAAGCACACACACACCCTGGCTGTCTCTATGGGGCAAATTGCTGATGACACCAGTGGGCCAGCTCTCCATGCTTAGTGACTGTCCCAGTGACAGCTGGCGGTGCAGCCATGAACAATCAGCGATCACTGGCCTCGGGGCAGACGCGGGCGCTCACACACCCACCCGGGACACTTACCTGTCCCTTCCAGACATTCTAATAGCAGCGCTATCACCGAACACAGCCCATCATTCGGATCCGGCCACCCAGCCCAGCATGTGACGCCCATTACACGGTCACGTGCTCCACACTGCAAGCGACGCCCGGAACAGGCGGCTATAGAAAGAGAGCATCCCGGCATCGCTATGGCCGTGCGCGCGCATACAGAGGCCTGTAACCCGAATCACTCACACACCTCTCTAGCTGGGTCACTCTGGTTGGCTGAAAAGCTATGGGCAGGGAAAGGATTCTTGTAATTTTACATCCCTTCTTTATTCTACTTTCTCTCCATTTTTCCCATCAATCTATTTCAGCCTCCCTCTTTGTTCCTATATTTCTTTACTTCACATAATCTCAACCTTTCCCTCTTTTTTTCACTTTCATGTTTTCATTTTCTATTTTGCTCATTTATGTCACCTTCTCTCCATCAATTTTACATTCCCATACCTTCCAACTTTTCAGGGTGGGAAAGAGGGACAATTGTTAATTTAAGCCACGCCCTTCCTCGAGGAATGGATAGGAGACAGGTTATAACAGTTACAATATAAATCCTGTGAATAGACAAATTCATCATTTATTGGTGAAGCGCTGCATATTATACGTCAAAGAGGGGCAAATGAGAACAACCAGGGACAGGGGGACATGGAATCAAAAGAGAAACAGTCCCTCCAAATGAGGGACACTTGGGAGGTATGCATTCCCTCTTATCAGCTATGCTCAACTGGCGGGCCAGGGTCCAAATGCAGACCCCCCTGCCCTGACACCCCTGTACTCTGTTGCTTCTATGTTGCCACAATGTAGTGCCTAGTCTCCCTCTCATTGTCAATGCTTCCTGGTACCTAGCATTGCAAGCTCCCTTTTTTTTTTTTTAGTTTTGCCTAGGGAATCTATAGCCCCCTCCTCCAGTGTGCTGATTTCTAACTATCCCCACCCCCACCCATGACAGCCCTCTGCCTAGACCTTCACCTCTCACTGGATGCCTTTAAATGGACCTTTACAAGAAGTGGTTGGATACACCTGCCCTATATCTTCCCTTTTCTCCATTTCCACATTCCCTCCATAATTCTCTATCGGAAACATGTCCTCCGCCTCTCTCCTTTTCTGTCTATAGTTCTCTATTCCATATTCTCTTCATCTTTTGGTTTTCCAAATGACTTCTGGTCTCCGTCTTTTATTTCACATTTCATGAATTGTTTTCTCTTTTTCCACTCCCCCCTCTACTCTTTTTCACATTCTCTCCATCATTTTATCTTTTCCTCTGCACCCCTCTTTTATACTATATGTTTATTCCTCATTTACCCTTTTTACATTCCCTTTTCTATTTTCCACATCTCCTCTATCTCCCATTTATTTTACCCTCCTTCTTTTACTCTCGTACACATTATTATTGTTTTTTTATGAAGCACCATCATCTTCTGTGGCGCTGTACAATGTGGAATTACAAACAGGGTAAAACAACTAACTTACTATAAATGACAAATACACTGTCATACTGAAATACACTGGGATAGATAGCCCTGTCCGTTCCTCATTTCCCCTTGTTTTTTTCAACATTCCATCCCTCTCTTCTGCCTTTCTACCTTCCCTCCATCTATCTGTCTCCCACATTTTCATCTTTTTTTCTTTTCTATATGACCTCCTTTCTTTCATTTAGATGCTCCCTTCATTGCTCTATTTTCCATTATTTCTCTTCCTGAATCATTCACATGATCTCTATCTCTGCTTTATTTTCATTTTCTTTCTGTTTATTCTCGCTCTATCTCTATTGTTGTCGGAGCATGAATTTTATGTGTGTTTCTGGGGTAAAAACCTGATCTTTTGCATAGGGTTGGCAGTTGGATCACAGTAACAGCAATGGTGACTGCCAAAAGCAGAGCTGCTGGCTGGAGCACAGTCACTGCGTTCTTATCACTGCCAGGCTCCAGGTCTTTTCCACAGCAATTAGCAGAAGCTAGCAGCCCCACAACAAGGCTGGCTTGGTCAAGGAGGTGATGATGGGCCAGTCTCTGGCAGGACGGTGTGCAGGTGGGTGCCACTACTGCCCTGCTCCCAGCATGCCTCTGGGTCCTTGGTGCCCATGCACTGCAATGCACTCACATGCAAAGCAAGATTATCTATATCTTGGGCAGCTGCAAGCTTTCCAGTGGGTTCTACCTACAGTAAGAGACAGTGAAAGGGAAGAGGCAGCAGGCAGCTCCTGAGACATTCATCCATCTGAATGGCTTGGCACTGAAAAGTGCCTCAGCAAAAGGGAAGCTGTAGGGGGCCTGGGAAAGGTAAGTTTTTAGGATGATCAGCAGGTTTTCAAACAGCCAAGCGAGTGGCCCTGGAGTCTTTTATATTCCAGGGTTGCCCAGTGCGGGTTTTGATCCACTTTAAGTTTGTGGGTGTGTGGTTTGTTTAAAGTGGATGGAAACCCAATTTTGGGTCCCCCACGCCCAAGCAGCTATTGGCTCTCTCATTCAGGCTAGGCGCGGGACTGTGCACGGCCACAGAGATGTTGGTGGAGATCACAGAACAGGTAAGATCACTGGCCCCCGGAAGTTTTCACACGGGGGAATCCGGGGGCTAGCAGCTGGGCAAGGAATCTGTTAGATTTTAAGGCCGGCTGTGCAGGTTTAAAGTGGAACCAAACCAAGCACATCCCTGGAAAATGCTATATTTCGCCAGTTACAGATTACCTTTCCCTGGTCCAAAGGCACATGTGCGGGCTCTCGTCCAATCAGAGCCATTTGCTGCGCCTGTAAGTAATTCGGCAAACGCCTGGGTCAGCACTTACATTTGCTTCTGCATCCACTCAAAGCTGAAACACTGCCTCACAGAGTTTCTCCTGGTAGCTGCCATTGTGGATCTTCCTATCCCAGTCTTAGCCGTGCTGCTGCCTCAATTCAACTGACAATGTGCAATGACAGGAAACCTGGCAGCACTTGCTGTTTGCGGGCGGCCTGCAGCTCTAGGAGACACCATTTTGTTTTTAAAGAGGAACATCTGACCTAAAATAAAAAGGGACTGATCCCGCCATTGGCGTACTTAAATTTTGGATGTCAGCAGTGACACCCGGCTGCTTCAGGACCAGATCCTCACCCCGCCGTTTGCTTAGCCATCTGTTAAAGTGGACCAAAACCCAGGATTTTGACTATACTGGGTCTTGGTCCTTTCCCCCGGGGCACCCCGATCGGCTCGCTCATCCGCCGTTAGACCGGGAAACGAGGTAAGTGAATGGGGCAACCTGGGGGGTTTCACACAGCAGGGAGTCGATCGGCGTGACTTTTGGTCCACTTAAATCTCCCATCTCAGCGTAGTCTTGCACACACTGGCTGATGGGATGCAAGATGGCGCCGCCCGTCGGAAGGTCGCCCGGAAACCGAGGGACCTAGAAGATGGATCCCTTGGCCAGGTGAGTAAATAATCCCCTAAGGTAAAACTGGGAGGGGGGCAGTGGATCGGTGAGGCTAATTTATGCTTTTGACTTTAAAATTGACAAAAGCATGAATTAATAAAGGTAAATCATTTTTATGTGCAGTAATCTAAATTGCCCTGGGGAGGGATGTTTCTTGTAAGGGTGTTACTCCGGTTTAATAGCTACATACCTGTCAAATCCACAACTTACTCAGGACTAGCTTCACTGAAGTGTGCAGCTACTCCCTGGCCCTCATCATAAAGGTTTGGGCTTCTTAAAGTGGACCAACACCCAGGCGGATAGATTCCTGGGCCGATCTGATCCCTCCCTGCGGGGCATCCACAATCGGGATGCCCCGCTGTGTGAAACCCCCCAAGACGCCCAGAAACCTTACCTGGATGCCAATCCAACGGCGCATGCGCGGGCAGCATCTCACACTCCTCTCTAGCAGGGCGCGTGTCCGCGCCAGCCGTCAGGTTCCTTAGAGCCGCTGTGGTAAGACGTCTCATTGACGCGCATACCACAGCGGCTCCGAGCGCGCTGATTGGACGAGCGGCCGCGCATGCTTTGTAGGAGCAGGGTGAGGTGAGTTTTAAGTCACGATCTGGGGGATTTCACATAGCGGGGCACCCCAGATCGGGAAGTGGACCAAGACCCAGGATAGTCAAAATCAAGAATCATGCATAACACATTCCTGGACAAGTTGTACTGCCCCTTCCAGCATCAAGGGTGCGCCCTTCCTTCGTACCCCGCTACAGGATGGGGGATCAGCCATAGTACACATATCCCTGCTAAGAAAACACTGCCGCAAAGTGTCAGCTCTATTATCACCCCATAAAGGCTTGCTAAGCAGAGAGGCGGCAGCGGCCTGGCCGCGAATTGCTTATTAATGACTCTTATGATTAAATAACCCAAGCCCTATATATAAACATTACACACTGAAAGTGCGTTAATGGCCAGTGTGTCCCTTTCTAGCCGCTTATTGGCCAGTCTACCTGGGGGCGGGATTCCGGAAGTGCCTTTGGTTGGCTAGGAGCTTTATAGGGGCGGGAAATGTATGATCTGCGAGTGTTGCTGTGAAGCGGGCGGCTGGTTAACCCTTCGCTTGTCTGTTATGCTCTTTGCCCCAGCATGTCCTGGAACTTCCTGAGGTAGGTAGAGGTGTTATCTTGTGTGTGCATTGTCTGTGCATCGCCACACGTCATGGTGCTATAGAGTGCAGCACGGGCTCCCTTCAGCTCTCTGGTTGCTATGGGTTACTTCCCTGTACGTGCCTTTGTATTTGGAGTGTTCTAGGGAACCAGAATGGCGGCTCACGTGCCTGCCTCACTACAGGATGTATTGCTGGCATCAGTGGCATGCTTACCCACCACACCAATCATGCAATGCGGCCCCACCTGTCAGCTCCCCCCAGAGGCAGGGTCAGATCAGTGACAACTTTTTGTTTAAAAAAAAAAAAAAGTATCCAAATAATGGCACTCGGCAGGCTGTGTCAAGTGAGGGGTGCAGACTCTTATTCAATCTTATATGTTTCCCCCACCCTGTACATACACATTGCTCACATTAACGTGGACCAACACCCAGGATTTTCACTATCCTGGGTTTTGGTTCACTTCCGCGGGGTGCCCCGCTATGTAAAACCCCCCAGAAAGCCCGATAAACTCACCTCACCCCGCTCCTACGGCGCATCTAATTTTGGTTGTCCCAGGAGTAGGTAATCGATCGGCGTGGGTTTTGGTCCACTTTAAAGAGGAATGTAAGAGGCCCCATAGTCTAAATGACTCCTGGGCCATTTGAGTTCCTGTCCTATCGGCTTCCCGAATTGGGATGCCCCACAATGTGAAACCCCTAAGATCCACTCACCCTCTCCTGGGCCATCGCTGTGGCCGCATCCCCACTCCCCTCTAGCTGCGTCTGGCCTTTCTGAATGGCGGGCACGTGCAAGGTGAGAAGGGATGTGGCTGACAGTGCACTCGGCTACCTTTGGCATAACTCCGGTGTTTAGCCGTCAGCGGCCTCGAAGGGAACCGGGTGACGGCCTGCTCTTGCCCAAGCTGTGGGCGAAGAAAGAAGGTGAGTTTATGGGGGGGGACACACAACAGGGAATCCCAATTTGGGATGCTGCCGCATGGAGGAACAGCACATAAGAAAGTGACATTCCCCTTTCCACAGAATGCAACGTATGCAGCAGATGGGAAGCCACTGTACACTTATGTGAGCCAGCTGCTGCAGAATCAATGGGCTCAGCTCCATTCAGTTATGCAGATGCATCACAGCAGCTAAAGAGCTGAATGGTGCAGAGTGTGCCACTGGTTGCATCCCTGCCTAGCTGGGGGCATCTAGCTAAAGGTGTAATGAGGCCGTGACCTGCAAATGCATCATTGGGATGAGGTTAGGTAAGTGGGTGTGGCGATTTAATGGTGGTCCACACAGTGGGGCATCTTGGTTTGGGAGGAGTAGAAATCGGACGGCAATTCCCTATGCCATGGATGAACAATGTTAGGAGGTCCTTCTGGGTTCGCTCATGCTACCGCAGCGCATAAGCAGGCAGCGGCTACATCCTCGACAAGGTGCGTTACTCTTGTATTTCGCTATACATAATTTGTCTTTGATTAGGGCCCCTAGACACAACTTTTCTTTGGGCCCCAGAAATGATAAACCTGGTATTTGCCATTTTGATCTGTTTGTGGGTGTTCCAGAGAGAAAGCATGCTGCTGGCAATGGATATTCTGCCTCAGCGCCTGGAGGGAGGAGGGCTGAGCAGACTTACAATATTACGCTTTGATGTGGTCGCTATACTGCACCTGGGTCATCCAAGATTGGCAAACCCACTGTGTAAAACCACTGGGGTTGCCTGTAAACTCATCTTTATTGGCGCTGTCGTTTGCGGCGGCCACATTGCCCGCTTACCTGTAACAGTGACATGATAGCCAGATAGGCTGAGGGGCAGGAACTTTTCCCAGTCTACAGGGAAGCTGGGCATGCAGCCAGCAGGCTGGGTTACTTCAGAAACATAGAAACATAGAAACATAGAAGGTTGACGGCAGAAGGAGACCATACGGTCCATCTAGTCTGCCCTTATGTGTATACTGTATGTACTCTTTATCTTAGGATAGATGTGTGCTTATCCCAGGCATGTTTAAATTCAGTGACTGTTGATGTTTCAACTACCTTTGCTGGAAGTTTGTTCCAAGCACCTACTACTCTTTCTGTAAAATAATATTTTCTAACATTGCTCCTGATCTTCCCCCCGACTAGCTTCAGGTTGTGCCCCCTTGTTCTATCGTTAAGTTTCTTCTTAAAAACACTTCCCTCCTGAACCTTATTCAATCCTTTCACATATTTAAAGGTCTCAATCATGTCCCCCCTCTCCCTTCTTTCCTCCAGACTGTACAAATTAAGTTCTTTAAGTCTCTCCTGATAAGTTTTAAGTGTAAGTCCTTCCACCATTTTCGTTGCCCGCCTTTGGACACGTTCTATTTGAATAATGTCTTTTTGCAGGTAAGGTCTCCAGAACTGCACACAGTATTCTAGCTGTGGCCTTACCAGGGCTCTATACAGCGGCATCACAACCTCTCTCTTCCTACTGGTGATGCCTCGAGCTATGCAGCCGAGCATCCTGCTTGCTTTTCCCACTGCCTGGCTACACTGTCCACTCATCTTGCAGCTATCAGTAATCAGTACCCCTAAATCTCTCTCCTCCGAGGTCCTGGCTAACACAGTATTGCCCATACGGTACTCAGAGCAGGGATTCCTTCTACCCAAGTGCATGATTTTACATTTAGAGACATTAAACTCTAGCTTCCACAGTTTTGACCATCTATCCAGTAAAGCTAAATCATTTTCCATGTTGCAGACACCTCCAGGAATATCCACCCTATTACTAACCTTTGTATCATCAGCAAACAGACAAACTTTTCCTACCAAGCCTTCTCCTATGTCACTTACAAATATATTAAAAAGAATGGGGCCCAGGACAGAGCCTTGCGGCACACCACTTGTAACTCGCCTTTGTTCAGATTGCACGCCATTTACAACAACGCTCTGATACCGATCCCTCAGCCAACAAAGCCGGCATTCTTGAGATCAGCCAATCGGCAATCTCAAAAATGCCAGGTGGGTGTGGCCTTGGTGGTGGAAAAGAGAAAAAACAGGCCACTGTGGAGCCACCTGCATCATCCAAGTTACTCTGACAAGTGGGGGAGAACAAACATGGGTTTTGTACTGCTTTAAAGCAGCATAAAACCCAGAATTGTGAATATCCTGGGTTTTGTTCCTTCCCCTGGGCACCCCATTGTTTACAACACAGAGGGAGCCACCGGAAAAGGTGAGTTTTGCTGGGGCCCCGGAGGTTTCCTACAGCAGGGCATCCTAATTTGGGATGCCCCAGGAGACGGCCGTCATAGGCCAGATTAAAATGTTCATCATGCTGATGCGCAGGAAAACCTTCCTTTGTTGTTTTTCAGTGCGCATCAATGTTACTTTGGCCTGTTACTTTGTCAGTTTTTCATTTTGGTCCATTATGTATTTAAATTAGACCCTATTCTAAAGTATCTTGTTTGTAATAGTCTAGGTATTGTATGTTTTATGGCTGTAATTACTGCTTTGTACAATGTTATGGAAGAAGATGCTTCTATATAAATAAACAATAATAGACCATGGGGATGGGTGGGAACATTGCCACCTGCTGGACTCTGCAGGCAAGTGGATTTTTCATTATCAAGGACCCACATTCTTGGTGGCTGGCCTTTGAGCTTCTTAGCTTTCCAATTCCAAGGACCTTCCAATTTGGGATGCCCCATATTTTGAAACCCCCTTGGTGACCCTGTTGACTTATATCAATTATTGCTGCTAGGAAGCATGCTCGGGCTGTGCATCCCTGCACAGCAGAGAGAGCAAGGGTATGTCAGGCAAGACAGGGGGGTTTCGCATAGCTGTACTTTCCAAAACCAGTGAAGCTGACCCACACACTCAGACTTTATTAATAGGGCTTTGACCTGTTGTGTACATTGGTACTAATATATAAAGCAGAAACTGTATGATCCATGGTGTATGTCCCCATTCAGCAGAGTGAATGAGCAATCAATGTACAAGCCTTTAAAATGTTGTTTTTCCCCGCAACAGAGACTCTGCTTTGAAGCGCCATCTATCCTTTCAGTATGGCAGAAGTGGAAGTCAAAACTCCTCAACTAATATATTTTTTGACACGGATCATGATTATCTGCTGTCTGCCGACGATTCCACCTCTGCAGAGGAAGATTTTGATTCATTCGTTTTGTTTGGCCAGTTCAGAGGCAATGTGGTTGGCTTGCGTTATTACACTGGCGTGGTAAGTCTGTACTAAAGAAGAAAAGGGAATCCCTAGTGCTACACTCAAAAAAAACTACACTATATTTCATGTCTACTAGTATTAAAGTGTCCATTATGTGTGTAAGTCTGCAGCTCTTACAGTATAGGGCAGCAACACTCATTCATTTGATAATCTAGCAGTAGTTCTCTGTCGGTGATCCAAAGATTTAAGAGAGACACAGCAGTCAACCCTGTTAGCTCACAACCATTTGTATAATCTGTGCAGTCCTAACTAATCTATGAAAGCCCCCTTTGGGACATACAATGCAACGGATAAACTGGGAGCAGCATGCCTAAGTTTGCCCTATAACCTTGAGTGCTGCACATGGGCTGGAAGGGTCGAAAGCTAAAGATCCGAATCCCACTTGTGCTTGCACTAAATCAAAAGATACAAAAGAGGGGTGGCAGATGCTCAGACCAGTTTATAACTAACCTGACTCATGAGTAGTGAAATCAGGATAGGTTTCAGAGACAGATTATAGGATTGGCTGCTAGATAACAGGGCTGTGTGCTGTGGCTCCTTTAAATTTTGACTATTCTCATTATCCTGCTCAAAGTGCACCTTGGGTTATTTATACTCTTTCTCTCTGAGTTTGCTACATTTAAAAAAAAAAAAAAAAAAAAAATACTCCTGTCATCTTTGGGGAGTATATTCTAAGTATGTCACACACCCCGCTTCAACTTTAATACTTACACTTGGGTTATCCACCTGCAGGTGGCGATGTTGCAGAGAAGTCTTGAAAAAAAACGAGCCCCTCCCGGTCTATAAATACCTGGGACCTCCCACTTATCTCCCCAGTGTTCTTCTCTGCAAGATGGCGACAAGACAGAAGAATGAAGTCTCCTGCTTGCAGGTAGCCGGGGTAACACCCGCCTATTTCTGCTCGGCTATGTTTTTGCATGCCCCTTATTGTGAAGCCTCCCAGCCTAGGCTGCTAGCCGGGCAAGGGTAGACGGCACCCTTAGGTGCCTAGGAGCTTAGCTCCTCCGCTAGACCCCATACCATGGGGCAACGCGGATATCCGGCCTGGTGATCCGGATTTGGGATGCCCCGTCCCGTTTTTTTCACCTTTTGGGTGTTCCCTCACTTCCCCGCTTGGTCCCTTTTTCTCCCTACGCTAGGAGGTGGGGGGGAGCTCTTGTGAGTGCCTTGCGCTTGTATATTGTCTGTATGCGTTTTGCCTTTTTTTTGTGGAGAGCTTCTCCACCTCAGGCTATCGGCGGTTTGTACGGCACTGTGCCTGGGTGGGTGTCATGCTGATTTTGGTGGGGGGGGGGCGGGGCCGGGAGGCGTGCGTGTCGCCGTCCTGACGGGTCGCCCGATCCCGTTTGGCGCTGTGTTGGGGGCCGTGGCCGGGCTCCTTGATGGGGTTTTTTGGCTGCGGGGCCGGGCGCCATGTGCGTTCGGCGCCAGTTGTTTTCCTCATATGTGCGGCACCGCTGGTTAGCGGGGTGCGGCCTGCGCTGTACTGTGCTTGGAAGGGGGGCGGGGCCGGAGCGCTTCACGCGTCTGTGTAGGCCCGCCCCTCTTCTCTTTCCTCCTCGTTTCCAGCGTGTGTGCTGCTGGGCTGCTGCGATCAGGCGTCGCCATTGTAAGCTCCTGATTAGAGTTCAAAGCTGACTCCCAACTAGTTTTAAGTTAATTCTTGTGAAATATGTTACTGTTGATGGAGCTCTTCTGGAAGTATTCCCTCAATGTATGGGTGCATGTGTGCCTTTAGATTGTCCATGGTATCTGTGTCTGTGCATCTGCTTGCCTTATTTTTACTGTGCTGCTGCATGATTGTTATTGTCCATGGCTATGGAGTGACTGCTGTCCTTTCCATTGCAGATCCTGGGATCCCATGCTGAAGGGGTCTCCCGGTCTTAGATACCTGGCTAGTGGGGTCTGGCCCTTCCATAATTTTTACGCTACAAATCCTCCCACTCGGGACATTTAAAGGGGCATCCCGGGTCGCTTAGTGCATAAATCCCTGGGTCATTGCGAATGCCACAATTTCACCATATGGAGGCTTCCAGTGATACCGGAAACGGCCCTTCGGGGCAATCCAGGCTGTGTGGGGGTTGTGGGGCTCCTCTCCCAGGGGATGATGCCATAATATGCATTCCATGTGCACAGCGGAACATTGCGCGCCAGTCCGGTACTCCGGCCTCTGGCTCCTCGCCGCCCGTGTCATCTCCTACTCCTCCCCGCCTGTTCCGGACCCCATGTGACGTTGTCATGGGTGGGGATTCGCAATCCGAGGTGTGCGCCAGGTTGGCCAGCCTTGAGAAAATGTTTTCCGCGGTGGTTGCTCAGAAGGCCATGGCTAAGCGGAAACATCTTTCCCCGGCTCCGCCGGCCACTGATTTTGATGTGTGTGTGTGTGAGTCCTTGGACTGGTCCGATTGTCCCCCGCCTGAAGAGGGGGAGCTCTTTGAGGATTCGGATGAGGCTTTTGACCAGCCTTTGTTTAGTGATGCAGGTTATCAGGCTACAGGGGTGGTCTTCGATACTCCTTCGATTTTGGCTCATATGTTTGAGGTTTTGGCGCTGGACCCTCCTGAGGCGGCCCCTCCGCCTAAGGGTGAGTTATTTGATGTGGCCAAGCTGCGTTTGGAGTTTCCCAGTCAACGACATTTTGAGGATGTCATCCTTAAAGAATGGGAGCAGCCTACCCGTCTTACGGGTGTTCCGCCTAGTTGGGATAAAAAGTATCCTTTCCCGGCGGACCTGGTTAAGCGGTGGTCTTCTCCCCCTGAGGTCGATGCCCCGATTTTGGGGCTATCTAACACGGCTGTGTTGCACTCTCCTGACTGTACTACCATCAAGGATGGTGAGGATCGCCGGATTGACCAGCTGGCTCGCCACGGCTTTGCCAGTGTTGGTTCGGCTTTGAGGCCTGTTTGTGCTTCGGCACATTTGATGTTGGCTGCCAGGTCCATTCTCAGGGATTTGTTGTCGGACCTTGATCCTGCTTGCGAAGAGTTCGAGGCTCTCAAGCGTTGAGTCGTTTGTTCTTGCCGCTCAGGATGATTCCATGGTTATGTGTAGTAGGACCACGGCCCTGTTGGTGGCTATCCGACAGTCTGTGTGGTTGCGGCAATGGCCTGCTGACTTTAATTCAAAAAGGTCGCTCACAGCTCTTCCCTTTTTGGGTTTGCGCATGTTTGGTGAGAAATTGGATTCTGTTGCCAAGGGAGGTAGGTTGCCTCAGCGCAAGAAACTGCGCCGTTCCTTTCGGGGGGGCGGCATCTTTTAATACCTCCTTTCGGGGAGCCAGAGGTGCAGCTTTTTCCGTCTCCAGGGGTGCCGGTTGGAACAGGGGTAGAGGCTGTGACCGCCCCGGTCACTCCTTGGGCTCCAAGCCCAAACCCGCTGCCAAGCCCGCTCAGTAATGAGGGGGCGCCCTCACCCGTGAGGGTGGGGGGACGGTTGTGACAATTCTTCCAGGTCTGGGACTGGGCGGTCTCGGACCGATGGATTCGGGATGTCGTCCGGTTACAAGCTGGAGTTCGAGTCCCGACCTCCTCCAAGGTTTTTCAGGTCTCGTGTGCCCACGGATCCGTTGGCCGCGCAGGGGCTCCTGGCGGCGGTGAGGAATCTTCTGGACATGGCAGTCATCTGTCCGGTTCCTTCCTCGGATGTGGGCCTCGGGTATTATTCCAATCTCTTCACAGTGCCCAAGAAGGATGGATCGTTGCGTCCCATCCTGGATCTGAAGTTCCTCAACAGGTTTATCCGTCTCCGGATATTTCGCATGGAAATCTGCGCTCGGCCATCAACTCTCTTCGGCAGGGGGACTTCATGACGTCCATAGACATCAAGGATGCTTACCTTCATGTTCCTGTCTTTCCGGCTCATCAAAGGTTTCTTCGCTTCATGGTGGAAGATCGGCATTTTCAGTTTGTGGCTCTTCCGTTTGGCCTTACCTCGGCTCCAAGAGTGTTCACCAAGGTGCTGGCCGGAGTGATGGCTCTTCTCAGATCTCAGGGGATTCGCATCGTGCCTTATCTGGACGACCTTCTCATCATGGCTCCTTCCTTCAGTCAATCAGAGATGGGACACCATGATGGTGGTATCCACTCTGGAGAGTTTCGGCTGGGTGATCAACTATCCCAAGTCCTCCCTCACTCCGGCCAGGGTGGTGTCCTTCCTGGGAATGTCCTTGAATTCTTGTCAACACAGAGTGCTTCTGCCTCAGCCCAAGGTTCTCTTGATTCAGGAATTGGCGCAGCTTCTTCTTTCCAATCCTTGTCCATCCGGCTAGGGATGAGATTGGTGGGGTTGATGGTAGCCTTCTTCGAGGCAGTTCCCTTTGCTCAGTTTCACACGAGGACGCTTCAGCTTCATCTGTTGGCGTCTTGGGACCGGCGACCGAGGTCGTTGGATCGGCCCTTCCAGATGTCCTCCCGGGTTCGGCAGTCTCTTCAGTGGTGGATGGTCTCAGCCAATGTCTTGAGGGCAGGTCTTTTCTGACGCCTCTTTGGGAAACTGTCACCACGGACACCAGTTTGTCGGGATGGGGAGGTTTTTGGAAGGATCTTCAGTTCCGGGGGCGGTGGGGCCCTCAGGAGGCCCACTTGCCCATCAACGTTCTGGAGCTGAGAGCCATCAGGTTGGTTCTGTCTCACTTGACACAGCATTTACAGGGTTTGCCGGTTCAGGTTCGGTCAGACAATCATACGGCGGTTGCTTACATCAATCACCAGGGAGGGACTCGCAGTCAGAGTGCCCTCAGAGAATGGAAGAGTTGATGGCGGAGGATAGAGGAGAAATGGAAGCGCACTTAGCAACCTGGACGAGTTGGATCAAATTTAGAGCGTCGGACGCAGCTAGGGCATTCGTGGCGATGGATGTCGGCCGGGGATAAGGAGCCCCCCGGATGGGGTCTGACATGAGGGTCACCTCCTCTGCCAATCACGACGTTATGTGCGCCCCTTGGCAGATGCCCTAGCTCTGGCTGTAAATACCGACTTTGCTAGCTCGCTACCTAGAGACATGGCCGCTCGCTACCTAGAGACATGGCCGCCCACTGCTGAAAGTATGGAGACACTGCTGAATGATTAATGCGCGTGCTGTTTATAGTTTATACTTGAAAATCTTAATAAAAACGAGATTAAAGTACAAAATCACAAAAAGGTACAGATATACAGGGTAGAGTCAAGAAAACAAAGTCCTTCCAGGTTCCCACATTGTCCCATCTCCAGACACAGCTGAGACATCACCCTCCACCCCTCCCCCACCTGACCCACCCCACCACCAGCGATTTGTCCCCGTAAAACAGCATGCGCATTAATCATTCAGCAGTGTCTCCATACTTTCAGCAGTGGGCGGCCATGTCTCTAGGTAGCGAGCTAGCAAAGTTGGTATTTACAGCCAGAGCTAGGGCCTCTGCCAAGGGGCGCACATAACGTCGTGATTGGCAGAGGAGGGGGCACCCCTCGAAAAAGGAGAGGAGCGGCCCCACCCCAGAGAACCAGCCAGGGCAGTAGGAGGAGTGTGTCGGGGCAGGCCGAGTGGAGGGGGGGGGGACCCATCAGGCGAGAAGAGAGCACACGAATAAAACAAGAGGAGAAGAAAAATGGAGAGAAGAGATAACCAAAAGGGAGGAGGGGGGGGGTAACATAGGGAATGGGGGGAAGGCAGTATGGCCAAAAGACGTCCCGCACCAAAGGTAAGCCGCTTGCCGCACCCGGAGGGTGACCCTCATGTCAGACCCCATCCGGGGGACTCCTTATCCCCGTCCGACGCTCTAAATTTGATCCAACTCGTCCAGGTTGCTAAGTGCGCTTCCATTTCTCCTCTATCCTCCGCCATCAACTCTTCCATTCTCAAGATGTGGTCCATTTCAGCAAACCATTCCGCCACACTTGGTGTAAGAGTGGATTTCCAATGCCTAGGGATAATAGACCTAGTAGCCGTCAGGCTAAGTATCTGAGGACTCCCTTCTTCGCCTTGGCAGTGGAACCAGGAATCAAGGAGAGCAGAGCAACTCTCGGGGTATTCGGCACCACAGAGCCCTCCACCTCTGCATAAATCTTGAAAACTATATCCAAGACTCTCATGATCGGGGGCCATTCCCACCAGATGTGTAGGATTCCCCCCTGGGATGCTCCACACCTCCAACATGCATCCGATCCACCAGTGAGTACATCGCTGTATCCGCTGGGCACCTATACCACCTTGTGAGTACTTTATAGTTCTTTTCCTCTGCTGAACTAGCCCCCGCCAGCTTGTGAGTCAGTGTGAAGATCTTTCTGGATTCCTCTTCTGTAATCTGCATTCCTAGGTCCTTTTCCCACTGGGACATGAACTCCAACTCTGTGTGCCTGGAGGCCACTAACAAACTGTAGAACCCTGAAATCACGTGTTCCATCGGCTGTGACTGTGTAAGAAAATCCTCCAAGGGGGTTAGTGGGAGGGATGCATTGCTGAAGCGTCCTCCTGCGGCGAGGAAGGCATCAAGCTGCCAGTGGTGTAGCCAAGACAAATGGCCTCCTTTGGGCCTCAATTCTGCTAGGGAAGGCAGCCTTCCTCCCACCAGCACGTCCCTCAACCTAGTGTCCTCTGCCTCTCTCCAGATCAGGAATTGGGAAGTGTTCCGCCCCGGCTCGAATTCCGGATTATTAAACAATAGAGTGAGAGGTCCCGGTCTTCTCACCAGTGCCTTCTGTCACTGAAATCTATCCCAGCTGGCGATAAAGTGTTGGATCAAGTAGGGAAACCCTTTGCTGCTTGCATCCCCCATAGTAGACACCCACAGGAGGGAGCGGGGGCTAAATCCCAAAAGGTCCTGCTCCAATTGGACCCAGAGCTTGTCCTCTCTTCTGTACGTCCAGTCTGTCACTCTGTGGCTGTTCTCATGAGGATGGCAAAGTCTCAGGCTCCGCCTGCCTTTTTGGGTCTAACCAGTATGTTAAATCTGATATGCGGCCTCCGCGAGCCCCAGATAAATTTCAGAAACGCTGCTTGTACGACTTTAAGAAAGTGTCTGTGTAGCTTGATCGGTATCGTTTGGAAGAGGTATAGAAACCGGGGAAGTATATCCATCTTTAAAATGACTATCCTTCCAAACCACGAGTATCGCCCTCTATTATACTTTGCAAGGTCTTGATTAACCTTAGACTGGAGAGCCTGAAAGTTCAGCTCGTAGAGGTTGTTCAGATCAGACGATATGTGAGCTCCTAGGTATTTGATCGCGGTGGGCTGCCATTTAAAGGGGAAACTACTACGGAGTCTCTCCACTAGAGTCTGAGGCAGGGTGAGGTTCAGTGCCTCCGACTTTGAGCGCTTTGGCCACTTGTCCAACTTCCGTATCAATTACGCAAGCTCCCTAAGAGCCGCCGGGAAAGATATAGCCGGGGACGTCAGGTGGAGGAGCAAGTCATCTGCAAAAATCGAGGCTTTGTATTGTCGCCCCCCACACCCGATCCCCTTGATATCTGGGTTGTTCCTTAAAGCTATAGCTAGATGCTCCATTGTTAGTATGTATAACAGGGGTGAGAGAGGGCAGCCTTGGCGAGTGCCATTTGTGATTGTGAATGAATCTGACAAAATGCCATTGGCTCTAACACGCACTGTCGGCTCTTTGTACAACGCCATGATCTTGGAGATGATAATGGGGCCCATTCCAATTTGAGAGAGGGTTGATTTGAGGAAGCGCCAACTCACCCTGTCGAACGCTTTCTCTGCGTGACAGGACACGCGCCAGGATGCCAGCCTTATGGACATGGGCGATAAGGTCCAGCAACTTATTGGTATTGTCTCTGGCTTCTCGGCCTGGAACAAATCCCACCTGGTCTAAGTGAATCAATTGGGGGATCAGCGGCTTGATCCTAGTGGCTATTACTTGAATACAGCTTCAAGTCGACATTAAGCAGGGAGATAGGCCTATAGCTGCCACACGCCAAAGGATCCTTACCCGGCTTAGGAATCTCTGTAACTGTAGCTTCCAGGGCTTGCTTGGGGAAAGGATTGTCTGTTCCTATATGGTTGTAGGCTCTCACTAACCAAGGAGTGAGCTGCGATGCTAGGGCCTTGAAGAATCTGGGAGTGAATCCGTCGGGACCCGGGCTCTTCCCCGCAGGGGCCTCCTTAATGGCCTTCAGAACCTCCGATTCCTTAAAGGGAACCTCCAGTTCAGCGAGGAGTCCTCGGGATTGTTGGGAGTGGAGTCTCCGCTATGTAATCTCTTATATTTGCCTCTAACACTTCGGCTGAGGCTTTGGTAAGGCCTGGTTGGAGGTTATATAGGCTACTATAGAAGCTTCTAAACACCTCCGGGATTTTGGATGGATCTGAGATGTTCTCTCCCCTCCTAGTATTTATGCTTGGGATGAATGTTGTTGCTGTCCTGCAATGGAGCGACCTGGCCAAGAGTTTACCGCATTTGTTTGCGTGTTCATACATTGAAGCATGCTGCCTATCTCTGTATCTTAGGTGGGCCTGATCATACAATTTCAGTAGCTTGTTTTATTAACCCTTTAAATGCCAGCTACGTAAAATTCACGTAGCTGCCTCTCCTGTCATTAAACGCCAGCTACGTAAATTTTACGTACCTGCCTTTTCCCCCTGCTAACTGGCAAAAAAAAAAAAAGACACTCACCTGACCCCTCGTTTGATTCGGCCGGGTCTCCTCTTTAAGATGGTGTGCTCCAATCGTCCGTGGGACCTCCTCCGGCTGCAGGGGAGGGCCTGGAATAGGGTGCCCCCCCCCCCCCCGTTTTAACTGCCACTGGCTTTCCTGTAAAAAAGGACTTACCGATCTTCAGGAGAGAGCCCGGGAGGCTCTCTCCTTCTCGATGGCGGCCGCCATCTTGCCGCTAAGCCCCGCCCCCCTTGGCTATGACGTCATCCCGTTCCGTCTCCCCGTCAAGCCCCTCCCCTTTTGGGGGCGGGGCTATGACGTCGTCCCGATCACCGGCTTCAGCTGTTTCAGCTGTCAGATGCCGGTGATCGGTGCCCTGGAAGGAGGTGGCAGGAGATCCTCTGATCTCCTGCCTCCCCCTTCTCTGGATGCCGATCACCGGCATCTGTCGTCAGAGCGGCGAGGGACAAGAGCTTGCAATCGGAGGTAAGTACAGTAAAAAACATTTTCAGTTAACCCTTTGTGAGCTGGTAAGGGGTCTAGCAGACCCCTGTACCAGCTCACAAGGCTCTGGGTCTGGCAAGTCACCTGCAGGCTAGCGGGTGACTTGCCATTAACCCCCAGCCCCCCATTACCTGCCTCCCCAAAGGCCAGGGGGGGGGGCAGAAGGGCCCGGGCCACTATGGCTATGTGGGCTAGTAGCCTGCAGGGCCAGGGGCCACCAACGCTGGCCCCTGCGCCCTGTTCTACAAGCCCCCATAGCTGGCCCGGGTCGGTAACGCTGGGTAGGGGGGACCCTACGTCCATATTTTTTTTTTTTTTTTTTTTTTTTTTTTTTTTTTTAAGGGTTTCTAACCCTTAAAATTCAAAAAAAAAATTGGGGTCCCCCACCCTGGGACCCCATTATGTCCTGTCACCCAGCTGGTAATAAATGCTTCCAGCATTTTGTGGTGTTGTGTGTGTGTGTGTGTGTGTGTTTTTGTTTATTTTTTTTTTTTTTACATTTAAAGTGGACCAACACCCAGGATTTTGACTTTCCTGGGTATTGGTCCTTTCCTCCTGGGGCATCCCGATTGGGGATGCCCCGCTGCGTGAAACCCCCCCCCCCAATCACCCACAATAACTCACCTTACCCGGGTCCTACGGCGCATGCGCGGCCGCTCGTCCAATCAGCGCGCTCAGAGCGGCTGAGTTATGGACGTCTAAGAGACATCTAAGCTCAGCCGCTCTGAGCGCGCTGGCGGCCGCATCCCCCACTTCCCTCTAACAGGGAGTGTGCCCGCGGCGGCCATTCATAAATAGCCGGCCTGGGCACGCGTCCTGCTAGAGGGATAGCGGGGATGCGGCCGGTGCATGCGCCGTAGGACCGGATTCAAGTAAGTGGTAGCAGGTGTTCCGGGGGGTTTCACATGGGGGCATCCCGATTTTGGATGCCCCAGGGGGAGGGAATAGAACGGTCCAGGAATCTTATAAGATTCCGGGGCCGATCAGCCCTGGGTGTTGGTCCACTTTAACCCATTGTGAACTTGTAAGGAGTCCATGAGACCCCTGTACCAGTTCACAAGGCTCGAGGGCTGTCAAGTCACCTGCGGCTAGCGGGTGACTTGCCATTAACCCCGGCCCCCCTATTACCTGCCTCCCCGAAGCCCAGGGGGGGGGCAGAAGGGCCCGGGCTGGTTTAGGCGGTGCTGGCTTGTACTTGGCAGGGCGGGGGGCCACCACAGCTGGCCCCTGCGCCCTGTTCTACAATCCCTGCATAGCTGATCCCTGGGCTACTTATGCTGGATAGGGGGGACCCCATGTCATTTTTTTATGGGAATTATTAAGGGTTTTTAACCCTTAAAATAAAAAAAAATGGGGGTTACCTCCCCCCCCCCCCCCCCCCCCCCCCCCCCCCCCCCAGGAAGGGGAACCCCACACCAATTTTTGTTCTTGATTTAACCCCTTATAGTGTGGATTGTAGTTGTATTTTATTTTTACATGTTATAAAATGTTTTTTCAGTTTGGGGGGGTCTTCTGAACAGTAACAGGGGGCTACCGATACATACAGTCAGGGCCAGAAATATTTGGACAGTGACACAAGTTTTGTTATTTTAGCTGTTTACAAAAACATGTTCAGAAATACAATTATATATATAATATGGGCTGAAAGTGCACACTCCCAGCTGCAATATGAGAGTTTCCACATCCAAATCGGAGAAAGGGTTTAGGAATCATAGCTCTGTAATGCATAGCCTCCTCTTTTTCAAGGGACCAAAAGTAATTGGACAATGGACTCTAAGGGCTGCAATTAACTCTGAAGGCATCTCCCTCGTTAACCTGTAATCAATGAAGTAGTTAAAAGGTCTGGGGTTGATTCCAGGTGTGTGGTTTTGCATTTGGAAGCTGTTGCTGTGACCAGACAACATGCAGTCAAAGGAACTCTCAATTGAGGTGAAGCAGAACATCCTGAGGCTGAAAAAAAAGAAAAAATCCATCAGAGAGATAGCAGACATGCTTGGATTAGCAAAATCAGCAGTCGGGTACATTCTGAGAAAAAAGGAATTGACTGGTGAGCTTGGGAACTCAAAAAGGGCTGGGCGTCCACGGAAGACAACAGTGGTGGATGATCGCCGCATACTTTCTTTGGTGAAGAAGAACCCGTTCACAACATTAACTGAAGTCCAGAACACTCTCAGGGAAGTAGGTGTATCTGTCTCTAAGTCAACAGTAAAGAGAAGACTCCATGAAAGTAAATACAAAGGGTTCACATCTAGATGCAAACCATTCATCAATTCCAAAAATAGACAGGCCAGAGTTAAATTTGCCCAAAAACACCTCAACAAGCCAGCTCAGTTCTGGAAAAGTATTCTATGGACAGATGAGACAAAGATCAACCTGTACCAGAATGATGGGAAGAAAAAAGTTTGGAGAAGAAAGGGAACGGCACACGATCCAAGGCACACCACATCCTCTGTAAAACATGGTGGAGGCAACGTGATGGCATGGGCATGCATGGCTTTCAATGGCACTGGGTCACTTGTGTTTATTGATGACATAACAGCAGACAAGAGTAGCCGGATGAATTCTGAAGTGTACCGGGATATACTTTCAGCCCAGATTCAGCCAAATGCTGCAAAGTTGATCGGACGGCGCTTCATAGTACAGATGGACAATGACCCCAAGTATACAGCCAAAGCTACCCAGGAGTTCATGAGTGCAAAAAAGTGGAACATTCTGCAATGGCCAAGTCAATCACCAGATCTTAACCCAATTGAGCATGCATTTCACTTGCTCAAATCCAGACTTAAGACGGAAAGACCCACAAACAAGCAAGACCTGAAGGCTGCGGCTGAAAAGGCCTGGCAAAGCATTAAGGAGGAAACCCAGCGTTTGGTGATGTCCATGGGTTCCAGACTTAAGGCAGTGATTGCCTCCAAAGGATTTGCAACAAAATATTGAGAAAATAAATATTTTGTTTGGGTTATGTTTATTTGTCCAATTACTTTTGAGCTCCTAAAATGTGGAGTGTTTGCAAAGAAATGTGTACAATTCCTACATTTTCTATCAGGTATTTTTGTTCAACCCTTCAAATTAAACGTTACAATCTGCACTTGAATTCTGTTGTAGAGGTTTCATTTCAAATCCAATGCGGTGGCATGCAGAGCCCAACTTGCGAAAATTGTGTCACTGTCCAAATATTTCTGGCCCTGACTGTATGTGGTACCGTTGTAATCGGAAGAAATGGGGCTTTCACATGCAATATGGTTTTCTTTAATAAAACAAATGTTTTATTTGAAATAAAGGAGACAATTTTCTAAAAAAACATTTTTTTGTTTAATTTACTCAAAAATATTAAAAAAAAACAGTAAAAAAAATTACAAACAAGACATTTCATGTTAAAGCCTGCCGTAAACTCTGCCGCAAAAAAAAAAATATATAATTTTCCTGGAAATTCCTGCAAAAATCACAGTTAAGCATAGCGCAAAATGGTGAAAAATGACCTGTCAAGAGAGGGTGACAAGGCCTAAAGTAGGCTGGCAGTTAAAAGGGTTAGTAGTACCTATGCATGTTGGGTATCGTTCTGCTCGGGGGATTTTGCACTTTCAGATTGTTTTTTCTTGTTTGCATATTGATATTTTTGGAAAACTCATTTTTTATTCTGCTTTATTATACATTTTTTAAGGAAACCCTGTGCGACCAACGAATTAATTTGAGGGATTACTTCCAGAAAGATGGACCCACTACAACATGCTGGGTATGCTTAGAAAGCTTATCTGTACTTTCAGAAAATATATGGTTTGTGGCGGGTATTCCAAATGTAAAGGGTTGTTTTGGTAGAAAAAGCGCAAGGTGCCACTTTGTCTGCAGAGCTGAAATTTTCAAGCAAAATTACCGTTGTGCCCAAGCTTTACTTTGGGGTGTTTGGCAACTCTTCCCTTGACAGTAGCTATGCATGTTGGGTATCGTTCTGTTCGGGGGATGTTGCTTTTTTAGATTAACTTGTTTTTTTCTTGTTTGCTTATAGTTTTCTTTAGAAAAATGTGGCTTTGATTCTGCTTTTTTATCCTTTTTTAGGGAAGCTCTGTGTAACCAAAGAATACATTGAGGGAGAACTTCCAGAAAACTGTGGCAACATCAACAAGCCTGGTATGCCTAAAAAGCTTGAGGTGTGTACTTCCAGAGAATATATAGTTTGTGGGGGGTATTTCAAATGTAAAGGGTTGTTTTTTTATTGAAAAACTGCAAGGTGCACATAGTGCTTAGCATAGCTGTATTTGATCTGAAAATCTCTTAAAGCGCTGTTTCAGTTTGGGGTAGTCTCCTGGGCAGGAAAGGGCATCTACCAATACATATGTGGTGCCGTTGTAACCGGGAGAAATTGGGATTTCACACGCAATAAGATTTTGACAAACTTACATTTTTTTTATTACAAAAAACACTACAAATTGTAAAAAATAGATTTTTTTTTTTTTATTTTTTTGCACATATCTCACCCCAAAATATTAAGAATACACTTAAAAAATGACAAACAAGACATTTCATGTTAAAGCCCAGACTCTGCTGAAAAAAAACAATATACAATTTTTCTGGGAAATCCCTGGAAATCCCTTCAAAAATCACAGTTGAACATGCATAGTGCAAAATAGTGAAAAATGGTCTTGCAACAAAGCGTAACAAAAACTCCAGGTAGGCTGGCGGTTAAAGGGTTAAACAAAGTTCCGAAAGCAGTGCAGGAGTGGGGCCTTGTTTATGCCTAGTCTCTAGGTCACAAATGGTTTGCAAAGTCTTGGCGATTAAGGCCGCTTTCTCCCGTTTCAGCCTTGATCCTTCCTGGATGAGGACTCCCCTGAGGACACATTTAAGTGCCTCCCATTGGACCGCTGGTGAGCAATCATCTCGCTTATGATCCGCTGCAAAGTTGGTATTTCCTCCCTAACTCTGTTCATGCATACCGCGTTCCTCAATAGGTTATCATTTAGGCACCAGCTCCAGCTCTTCGGTGCCGCGTTAGGTAGATCAAATGATACGAAAACCGGTGCGTGGTCCGACCACAAAAGGGGGCCGATGTGGGACTTGGGATGCCATTGCAGAGCGTGGTGGCTTAGCAAGATATAATCAGTGCGACTATAGGACCCATGCATGGGTGAGAAGTATGTGTAGTCTCTAGATTGCCCATGCTCCAGTCTCCATCAGTTGCATACCATGGAGCGCCCTCCGCAGGGTCTGCAATTTCCCCAGCGGCACCAAGGATCTACCGGATGAGGCGTCCAGGGAGGGGTTCAATGTGACATTAAAGTCCCCTCAAGAATCGGAACTCCCTCAGCAAACTTCTCCAGCCTTCTAAGGTATCTCTGAAGTGCCCCAGCCTGGTCATAATTTGGCAAATAGAGGTTCGCCACTGTGTAGGTTCTTTGGTGGATTGCCACCTTAAGGAAGACAAACCTCCCCTCGGAATCTGCTAAGTGATCCATCTCCGTAAAGGGCAGGGATTTATGGTTTGCTATAGATGCACCTCGCGATTTACTTTGTGGATTAGTGCTATGATACCAAGATGCGAAATACCTGTGGTGTAAGTTTGGCACTTTTTCTCCCTGAAAGTGAGTCTCCTGAAGGAGGATGTTAACTCTTTGCTTATGCAAGTCATATAAGACATTGGAGTGCTTTTCAGGGACATTAAATCCCTTAATATTTAGAGAGCAGACTGTTAACCTGACTATGGTGAACAAGTGGCGCCGGCCAGGAAATGTGTATAAGACTCAACCGCGTGAAGAAATGCTGAAAGCCTGATGGCCAAGGAGGGAAGGGGGAGGTTGGAGCGAGGAACCAGGGAGGAGGTGGGGAGGAAGTAAGGGTCTGGAAAGAGGAAGAAGAAAAGGAGAAACAAAATAGACTGGGGGGACGTTATCTAGGGTAGTGGGTCACCGGGGTCAGGTGTCTCCGCAGTTAACGGGTACCCTCACTTCCCTGTCTAGGGTAGCGTCAGTAGAAATGGCGCAGAACCCAACCAGGGATACCTAAGTTGGGGGAGTGTAAGACGAGAACAGCATAGGCGTAGGAGATGCACACACTGAAAAATGTTGAAACATCATATACGGACTTAGAACTCTATAATAAGGCACAAACAACATTGCAACAATAAGATGTCTCGTGAGCGTGAGGCCCCGAGGGGGCACCCAGGAACAGGCCACACGGACAAGGGTAGGCGTCCCACCCCCCCCCCCCGCCTTGCCCCATCCCATGGGCGCCAGGCCCACGCCCCCCCACCCAAAAGCATGGGGAGGTCAAGGTGCGGTGGCCAGAGCCGGATCAGACCAAGAGATCCAAGGCATCCCCCAATGATGGGCGCCCACTCCACCAGTACCATTCCCCTGCCCCAGGCACAGGAGACGCCCCCATCGGTCAGCGATGACACGTTTTAACTGGAAGGTGGTTTTGCAGTAAGCATAATTAACATTTCTACTCTTTTTAGCTTGTGTCACTTAAACGTAAACAAATGCATAGAAATAAGACCCACAAATGCATAGAAATAAGACCCAGGGGGGATCCCTGGGGCGGAGTCATCCGAGTGCCAGCCTTTTCAATGGAAGGGAAGTGGCCCACCCCCACGGCCACCCAGCCCCCCCCCCCCCCGCACCCCCACAGCAGGCGGGCGCGCAAGAGGGGCTACGCAGCCAAGGCGGCGGGGCCGACCCATAGGAGCTCCTTGTCAGTCTCCTCGCCTTTCCTGCCCTTTAAGGCATCGTGAGCGCGCCATACCACGCACTGCATGCAGCAGCAGACATGCTCTGCTGCATGGTTTTAACAGAGCAGGCTCTTCTGCTGTCGCATGCTCCACAGTGACACCTGCTGTTCAGCCCATTGGAAGTACACAAGGCCTAGAGTGTAAGCTCTTGGACTTGATTTCACTTCCTGGTGTCCTGAGTTTGAATGGACAGGAAATGACTTCACCAGACTCTGGGACATCCCTCCCTGTACTGATTGATAGCCCTAATTAAGAGGACAGCTGGCCTACAGCCAATGCTGTGTTATCAGCTTACTTCCTGGACCTTGTTTCCCTGATTCCTGAATACCTGGATTTATGCACGGATGGATAACCTGATTTTTGACGCGGATTGCTTATGGACTTTGCCTGTTTTCTGCCTGCCTCTGACCCCGGATTAACCCTTGGACTCTGCTCAGACTTTTTATTTGCTCTTTGGAGTTTTTTCTGCTTCACTTCATCCCATACCTGGAGCTCAGCTCTCCCCATGATTGTAGCCAGGAGGCTTGACACTCCTCAGCTTTCCGGGACACCCACCCCAAAGGCCGAAGGCTGGACCCCTTGGGGGGCCAGGAACTCTAAAACATGAAAACAAAATGCAAAACATTGCAGAGCACTAAAAGGTATTCTAAGCTGTCCCCCCCCCCCCCCCCCCAGGGCTCCCACCACCCCCAGCACCGGATACCCCCCACCCCTTAACTGGCACAGTTCTCTGTAGGCCCTCCACCTCAAGTGTCCAGAGTACCTTATCACAACGCGGTCTCCCCCAGAGGCCAATGAGAGGTCCTTCTTCCTTGCCGGGGGATCAGGGTCTAGGTACGGGCCAGCCCCAGGGGGCCCCACGCAAGTAGGAAGTCACGTTTCTTTAGGCTCTATCACCGGGCGGGGGTACCCGACGTCTCCGGCCTCCCAACGCCCTCCCAGGTGGTTCGCGTGGCCCTCGTCTCCCTGGTCCACCCGGCGGAAACTCCAGGGTTGGTGCGAGCCAGTCAGGAACCTGGACATGGTCGGTCTCTAGAAAAGCAAAAAACTGTGTAAGCTGATAGCCGTCTTCAGGACAAAGGATTTCCCACCTCTACGGACAATAAGGTGGAACGGAAATCCCCTGCGGTAGGAGGCCCCCTGGCGCTGGATCAACTCCAACAGGGGTCTCGGCATTCGCCTCATTAGGAGTGTTCTGGAAGAAAGGTCAGGGAGGACCGCCACGGACGAGCCTTCAAATCTGGTCGGGCTCATCTCCCATGCCCTTCTCAAAATGTCCTCTTTGGTTTTATAGTAGTGGATTCTGCAGATCACATCTCTGGGTCGTTGAGAATCCATTGGCCTGGGACCTAGGGCGCGATGTATTCTGTTGATAATAATGTCGTTCGAGGCGTCCCCAGGATCGTGTTAAAGATGATCCTAGCCGTGCGCTCCAAGTCAGGCTGAACGACCGTCTCCGAAAGCCCCCTCAACCTGACGTTGTGTCTACCTCGATTCTCGAGGTCGTCCAGGCTGAGGTAGAGGGCGGAGGTGGGTCTTCTCTCCTCTAGCTGCAACCGCTCCAGGGTCTCCACCCTCCGGGTCAGTGTGGATTGATCTTGCTCAATTGCATCAACTCTGAGAGACCTCTGAGATAGAGTTTTGAAGCGTGCCGAGTTACCTGCGGAGAGTGTTCTCCATTTGCGAGATGTATCCATCAAAGTCGGAGGGAAGCGCTCATAGGGCCTCTGAGATGTTAGATTTGACCACGTCAGCCAGAGCTGAGATCAAGGGAGTCTCAAAGGGGGGGGGCCCCAGGTTCGTCAACCCATCGTCCAGCCGACTCCCCCGACTGCAGGACGCTCAGGCGCCGCTCCTCTGAATCTGTTGCTGTTCTGATGTTGGTCCTGGGGGGGGAGGGCCACGGATTGCCAAGCTTCGCCCCATCTGGCGGGGCCCTAGCTCCAGGACCCCCCAGGGGACAGATGATTTGCTTGAGAGGCACATCTAATTTCAGCGCCAGGGGCTTCCCATGTCTGCATAACAGGGTCGACCGCTGACGGCGCATGTAGTGACTGGTCATGAGTGCCACAGTCCGCTGATGTGTCCCCTGGGCAGCAGTGTGATTTTTGCTGGAGGGTAGACTGGGCATCCCTATCTCCCTCATCCTTCTGTGCTGGGTCCCAGGGGCTGGTGGGGGAGTCCCGCTCGTGTGTCTGCGTCAGTTTGGTGGAGAGGTTGATTCTCCCCCCTCCCCTCTGCAGCAGCTTTGCTTGCTGCCCATATAGTGCTTTTATTGGTGGTGCGCCCCCTGCCGGGGTCTCCTGCCACCCCCTCCTCTTCGCCCGCCGGTTCTTCTTGGGTATGCTCCCCCTCCTCCCGCACAGGAGAGACCGAGCCGCCTCCCGCTGCCGCTTCCCTCGCAGCCTGTGCTGCTGTCAGTCTGCCCCGGCATGATCGGAGGCAGACGCTCCCCCTCTGGGAGCTCCTCCGGGCTCCCCCTTTGTGTCAGCCCGGGCCGTGAAGGGAGACCCCAGCCTGGCACCAACCTCCTCTCCAGCCACGTGAGTCTTCTTCCTCCGCGCCGCCGCCATCTTGCCAGCGCCGTCCCCCTCCTCCGCCAGTCCCGCAGCTTCAAAACAACAGGGCTATGGAGGCCGGTCGCTGTCTGCCCTCCGTGCCCACTGCCTTCCTGCGCTTCGTCATTGGGTAATTGCGAGCTGTCCAGTGCTTTTAGAGCCTGTCCGCAGTGGTTCTGTGCAGAGTTCCTGTATACAGCTGCCTATTCCGCCATCGGCAAACCACGCCCACTCTTGGGGAGTATTTTTGGTCATGGAGGGGCATGCAACTTTTAGTTAATAAAAACAATATAGAGCTCTACATAGTGGTAAAGTGGACCAAAACCCACTTAGCTCAGCCCTAGAGAATTTTAGTGGGACATCCTGATGCCCCATTGTTTGATACCTCCTGGGTTTGCCAAATAACTAGGGCAATCCCATGGCACTTGCGTGGGCCTCTGGTGACATCCAAAGCACATCCCAAGCTCTTCTCAATCCGATGCATTGACCACCTCCTATCTCGATGGGTGGGGTGGAGTGGCCAGGAGGTGCCTGGCAGTTGTAAAACCCATGCGGTTGCAATAAGAATATTTCAGATAAACATTTTCTATAAACATTTTAAAGTGTACTTATGTTTGTTTTTGACACCTTTCGCACTGGGGTGATAAATAGATCCACTGACAACTCAAAAATGAGCGAGAGATAAGAGCAAATAAAAATGAAGTGAAAATAATTTGTCACATTAATCTAGTGAGAGTTTTTTGGAACAAATCATGCTCTCACTTAAGGTCTAAGTTGAGGCCTAAAATCTTGAAATGTTTATACCTTTGTGTACACCTGTCAGTTAGTAAAATCTGTTGTGCTCATATTTATATAGCGTGTTTTTTTTTTTTTTTTTTTATTTATTTTTTGTCAAATATTAATATATCTGTTCTAGGTTAACAATAATGAAATGGTGGCACTTCAGCGTGAACCCCATAACCCCTACGACAGGAATGCAGTCAAGGTGAACAATGTTAATGGGGAGCAAGTTGGACATATTAAAAAAGAACTTGCTGCTGCTTTGACCCAGATCATGGACAGGAAATTGGCAAAGGTTGAAGGGTAAGGATAAATATACATATATGTTTGAGTATCTATCAAGGTAAGAACTTTGTTAGATTTTAGATAGAAGTGTCCCCAAATGAAAAGAGAGTGAAAGATGTATATTCTAAGCATACAGCATGTCCTGCTCCAGTAGTAGTAATAACATGTGGGTAGTCCTCTGCCTCCGGCGCCGTGCACTGCAGACATGTAGGGTAGTCCTCCGCCTCCGGCGCCGTGCACTGCAGACATGTAGAAAACAAGCTCCTCCCGGCCCTTCATATACCGAGGGACCTCCCACAAATCCCCAGAATTCTCTGCAGTGCTGGAACTGCGAAGACATGAAGTATCACGCTCTCGCAGGCGAGCGGGGCTTGACAGCCCGAGGCCCTGCGGGACTATTTCCACCCGTCCTTCTTGTTAAAAATATGCCTCCCAGTCTGGGCTGCGTTGGTCGGGTGAAGGTAGGCAGCACCTAGTGTGCTTACGGAGCTAGTCTGCACTGCAATCCCCCTCCATAGGGTAGGCGGTTAAAGGCGAATGGTGAGCCTTCAGTGGATGCCCCTCCCGCACTAGTGCCCCCATGCCCCATCTAACGGTGATCCCTCTATTGGGTCACCTTCCATCCCAGATTCCCCCGTTAGCCGTTAGTGGGGGAAAAAAGAGGGGGGGGCTGTGTGTTGATGGCCTACTCCTTGCCCTAAGTACACTTTAGACTCTTACAGCTATTGGGTGTCAGAGCGCGCTTTACTTGCTTAATTTTAAACTGACCGCAGTGTTTTACTGTGCCTTGCGCGCACACAGCAGCACGTTTTGGGGAAGCTACGGCGTTTTTCATTTTCCCTTGCTCACTTCGTCAGACCTCTTCTCTGAAGTGATGCTGACGTAGCTGCATGCTCTCCTGATTGGCTGCGCGCCTTCTAGCTTCGCGCGCTCCGGGGGGGGAGGTGTGGTTCGGCCTGGTGCGTTCCGCGCCATCGACCGCTATTGCCCGCCCTTCGAGGTTCGCTGGGCGCCATTTCCTTCTCGCATGCGCGTGGTGAAGACGGTCCTCCCCTCGCAGACTGTAAGTGCCCTCATGGGCGACCCTTTTTCTAGCTGTTTCCTCTCGCTCAGCTCTGACGCCCCTTTTTTTCCCCTTGTGTCTTTCAGACAGCGGTCACCGGTGGCTTCCCCTAGTCCGACGTAGCGCCCGGTCCAGACCAGTTTTCAGATTTTACTCCCACTTCCCAGCGGGTTATAGGGGCATCCAGGGTTGCTTAAAGCGTCAATCCCTACTGGCACATTGAAGTTAATAATCACCATATGGAGGCATCCCAGGACATCGCGAACGGGGTCCCCCTGGGACAAGCCCGTCTGTGTGCAGCTTGTGGGGTTTCACCTAGCAGCAGTGACAAGTCTCGGGTCTGCGTACCTTGTGCTCAACAGGCGCTAGCCGGTCTCCCCACCTCTTCTGAGGCTGGGCCCGCACCTCGCCTTATTTCCCCTACTCCCCCTAGCTTGAACATAACCCCCAATTCTAGTGGGGATTCTCATGCTGATTTGGCCTCTAGATTGGCCAGTGTGGAAAGCTTTATTGCTGGCTCCATGGCGCGCAAGGCCACTGCCAAGAAGCGTAATTTGAACCCTGAAGCTACTATTCTCCCTGTAGAATCTGATGATGTGCTGCTTTCCTATATTTAGTCCCTATCAGAGGAAGGGGAACTGCTATCTGACTCAGGATCCTATGAGGACGAGCCCAGGAGTCAGGAGGAGTCTGGCTCTGATCCTTGGTCCCAGGATGACATTGACAGACTGTTGTCTCAGATCTTTGATGTTTTATCCCTCTCTCCCCCTCCCGCGGCACCTCGGCAGCGGGGCGATCTGTTTCATACCGCTAGGGTGCGGTTGGAGTTTCCCGAACAAACTCACTTTAATAACCTAGTGCTGAAGGAATGGGAACATCCCAGTAAACTCCAGGGGATTCCCAAGGCTGTGGATAAGAAGTATCCATTTCCTGCCGATCTGGTTAAGTGCTGGACATCACCGCCGAGGTCGATGCCCCGATTCTGAGTCTGTCCAATACCTCTATTATGCACTCCCGACACTACTACGCTGCGGGATCTAGAGGATCGTCGAGTTAATCAATTGGCTTGTCACGCCTTTGCTTTCGGGGGAGCGTCGCTCCGCCCGGTTTGCGTCCTAGCCATCACGGCGGTGGCGCTCAGGACTGTGGTTAAGACTGCTCTGGAAGGGGCAGATGACTTGCCCTCTGATACCGCCAATGCTCTCGCCACCTTAGGATATAATTCACAATCTGCATCGGACGATGCTATTAAGCTGAGTGCTAAATCCTCTTCTCTGGTGGTAGCCATACACCGTGCGGTCTGGCTACGTCAGTGGGCTGCTGACAATGTCGCCAAGAAGGCCCTTACGGGGCTTCCGTTCAAAGGACTGCGTCTGTTTGGAGAAAGATTAGATACCTTTGCCAAGGGGGGCAAGCTGCCCCAGCGCAAGCGTCAGATTCGGCCCTTTCGTGGTCCAAGCTCCCATTCTACCCCCTACCGGGGGACCAAGCAAGGTAGAGGGGTGTCCTTCTTTGGGCTGCGCTCAGAACCCTGGAACAAGAACAGAGGACGCCGTCCAGGCTCCTCCTGGGGTCCCAAGGCCCCCCCCCCCCAAGACCCCCCCCAAGCATGAAGGGGCGCCCTCGCCCGTCAGGGTGGGGGAACGTCTACAGCACTTCGAGCATGTCTGGAGACACCTCGTCCCAGACCGGTGGATTCAGGAGGTAGTCTCCTCCGGTTACAAGGTGCTGCCCCCTACCAGGTTCGTCGGGTCTCGGATCCCGCAGGATTCTGCCTCAGCTCGGGTCTTGATGCGGTCGGTGCAGGACCTTCTGGAGCTCGGGGTCATCTGCGAGGTCCGCTCAAGAGACAGGGGCACGGGGTTTTATTCCAACCTGTTCACGGTGCCCAAAAAGGACTGGTCAGTCAGACCCATTCTGGATTTGAAAATCCTAAACAAGTTTGTCAGAAGCAGGCATTTTCGTATGGAAACTGCGCTCGGCCATTGCCTCGCTGCGTCCAGGGGACTTCATGACATCTGTGGACATCAAGGATGCTTACCTGCACGTACCGGTGTTCTCAGGGCACCAAGGTTCCTCAGATTTGCGCTGTTGGATCAGCACTATCAGTTCATTGCCCTCCCATTCGGCCTCACGTCGGCCCCCAGGGTCTTCACCAAGGTGCTGGCAGGGGTGATGTCTCTCCTAAGACTACAGGGCATACGCGTGTTGCCATACCTGGACGATATTCTCATCACCTCTCAGTCTCTGCGGCAGGCAGAGCTGGACACTCGGTTGGTGGTATCCACCCTGGAGTTCTTCGGCTGGGTGATCAAGTCCTCTCTGTCCCCCTCCTCGGTGACCCCGTTTCTGGGGATGATTCTGGACTCGGTTCAGTCAAGGATATTCCTTCCTCCGCAGAAGGTGGAAGCTCTGACAACTCAGGCGAGATCCTGCTCGCGAACCCTCATCCCTCATCCGGCAGGGAATGCAGTTGGTGGGCTCGATGGTGGCAAGCTTCGAGGCGGTGCCCTTTGCCCAGTTTCATCTGAGCACTCTACAGCTTCACCTTCTGTCAGTATGGAACAAGGACCCAGCTTCTCTGGACGACAGCTGGGTGATCCCCCCCCTTGGTCAGACAATCCCTTGCGTGGTGGTTGGACCACAGGAATTTGACAAGGGGCAGATCCTTCCTGGCTCCCTCCTGGGAGACGGTCACAATGGACGCCAGTCTTTCGGGCTGGGGGGGTTTCTGGAAGTCCCTGCGCTTCAATGTTCTGGAACTCAGGGCGATCAGGTTGGTGCTGGAACGATTGACCCAGCACCTGAAGAGTCTGGCGGTTCAGGTACGCTCAGACAACAGGACGGCCGTAGCCTACATCAATCATCAGGGAGGAACCCGGAGCAAGGGTGCTCTCCAGGAGGTGTCTCTGATTCTAATTTGGGCAGAGACCAATGTACAATGCATATCGGCTGTCTACATTCTGGGGACGGAGAATCTGCTAGCAGATGCTCTGAGCAGGGGTTCGTCCCGTCAGGGGGAATGGTCCCTCTGCGACAGGGTATTTCAGTCCCTGTGTCACCGTTGGGGTGTGCCAGGCGTGGATCTCTTTGCGTCACGTCACAATCACATGCTCCCGAGCTTTGTATCCCTATCTCAGGATCCTCTGGCTCTGGCCACGGATGCCCTGTCAATGTCTTGGAAGGAGTTTCGGCTCCTGTATGTGTTTCCACCAATTCCCATTCTGGGCAGAGTGCTGCGCAAGATCGCTCTGGAAGGGGTACCTGCGATTCTGGTGGCCAAGAAGAGTGTGGTTCGGACGTGGTTCAAATGGCGGTAGATCAGTGCGATCTGCCAAGGTCACCAGATCTTCTGACCTAAGGGTCTCTACGCCATCCCAATTTACTAACGCTGGCTTTGACGGCCTGGCTATTGAAACCGCCATCTTGAGGGAAAAAGGTTTGTCGGCATCTGTGGTGGCTACCATGGTCCAAGCCAGGAAGAAGACTTCTGCTGCCATCTACTATAGAGTGTGGCAGGCTTACATTGACTGGTGTGAATCCAGGTCTCTTCCCTGCCGGGAATTCTTAGTATCCAGGGTGCTGGAGTTCTTACAACATGGCCTAAACTTAGGTCTCAAGCTCAGTACCTTGAAGGGCCAGGTTTCGGACCTGTCCATCTTCTTTCAGAAGACCTTTGCCCATCACTCGCTTATCAAGACCTTCTTTCAGGGCTCACTCTACTAGAGCTGTTGGGGCTTCTTGGGCTTTTCAGCACCAGGCCTCTGTTGAACAAGTTTGCAAGGCCGCTACTTGGTCTTCTGTACATACCTTTTTACTAAGTTTTACAAGGTTGATGTTCGGGCCTCAGTTGACGCTGTGTTTGGCCGCAAGGTTCTGCAGGCGGCAGTGGTTTAGACTGCTTGCTGCTGCCT